>BGPR01046884.1:0-11932 GCA_013235015.1 Araneus ventricosus
TTACTTGTAACTTCACAAACCGAAATCCTGTTTTTTTTGTTTGTTTGTGTTAGTATTCTTACTCCTTTTACGGTAAGAATGAGAACTGGTTAGGTTAGGTTATATTAACGTCCCGTTTTGAAATAACACGAGGGCTATTTAGTGAGAATGAGAACTGCGAAAAAGCGCCTATTAGCGGGTAAATGGTCGTCTTATTTGCAGTCTTTTGGTTCTAGAGGCGATGAATATAGTCTGAAGACATAATCTTCGAATAATTTTAAATAATTATTTGTATATTAGGTACTATGAGAGTTTTCAACATCAAATATCAATATCTATGATATTAAAGCAGATGTCATTTGGGGCACCCTATATAGCTCACGAACATAAAATGTGTAGAAACGCATATCACATCGTTGACCGTTATCAAGGTCGTCCTCAGCTTTCTACATATTCCAAAGAAAACTAAGAACGAGAGAGTTTTACTTAGAATAATTTTTTTAAACAAATTATATCACACTTTTTTGTCAGTGCTCTTGAAGAGATTAAGCTTTAATATTTCTTAGAAAGGCATGATAATCATCATGCTACAATCAGTTCTCAAGCAAAAGCAATAAAATCCTGTAGGCAAGGATAGTGTGTATATTACTATACACACTATCCTTGCACTATACTAGCAGTACGCGCACGGCGTTGCCCGTGGAATCAGGACTTTAACAAAATGAAAAAAAAAAAAAACGCCCACAATGACACGAAAAAGTTTTGAAAACAAAACCAGAACAAAATCTACACATTATTGATTTTCTCCCTTCTTTTTCTTCGCTATAATGAAATTTCAACTGTAGGAAAACAGTACAGAGTACGTTAATCTGAAGCAATATTAAAAAATTGCAACGTGAAAATTATTAGTATACAGAAAGCAAAATATGCGAAACAAATAAGCACGTTAAGACACTGCCGAAAATAATAATCGAAAGCATTCAGTTGAAGTTTATGACGTATCCTGCGCTCTGCACCGTCAGCCAATGAAATTGCAACAATGCGTGTTGGGAAGGCTTAGCGAATGGAATTTTAAACGATTTCAAATATGGAACAATACGCCTCGAAAGATACAGACAAACATAATTTCTATAGTATTTAAATATATCCAAAATGAAGCAGAGAAGAAGAAGGAAAAAAAAAAAAAAAAGAGGTGAAATCTTCCACTTCAGATTTAAACGTTGACATTTATGTAAATAGCTCTTTGAAATCATATTCCATTTTTTCTAGTCTTCTCTGACTAAAGATATCAGCCATATGTTTGACTATCAAACAGTATAAAAACAAACAAATTAAAAGAATGATCTGTCGACGCGAAGCAAAGGGGCTATGACGTCACGTGGTTTCGACGAAATGCATGTTGGGAAAATACGTCACGCGACCTTGATTACGAAGAATCATGTAGGGAATTTTGAAGCGAAATTTTTTAACACTTCAGAAAAAAAATTAATTAAAATTCAACCAACTGTTCAATTTTAACCATTCTTGTTTTAGATAACGGAAAAACGTTATGTTTATTACTTCAACAAATTTCAAATTGATAACAAAATTAAAACGGCGGATGCAAGAAATTGAAATTCCAAACAAAGTTTTTTAGGCTTAACCGACTATTTTGTAAAAATTTCTCAAATTCAGTAAATTGTGTTAGACGTAAGAAACAAACTTCATTAGAACGGAAATCGATTGTTCTTTCCGACGGTGTAACTGTTTTTTTCGTACAATTATTTGAAGCCATTCTATTGAGAAATGAGAGCGAAAAGTCACCCAAAACAACACAAAACATTAAATAAAAAATTTTCTAGATTAAATTTTGAAATTTCGGCTTCGAGGTCATTGAGTCACCTTTAAGACTACCTGTGTGCCAAATTTCAAGGCTGTAAGGGGGTAAGGAGGATCTTGTCCTTGGACATCACAGACAGACAGACAGATGTGACAGACAGACAGACAGACAGACACACACACACACACACACACACACACACACGCACACAATGCACGCACACGCACACACACACAAGTTTACATGTCACACACACACACACACACACACACACACACACAACTACACAGCTAATAATACACACACACACGACCCACATACACACACACACATGCTTTAAAGTATAGATGGAACTATTTTGACTGACCTTGAAGCGTGAGACGTAACGAACGCCGGTGGTCTTAATTTACTATATATTGCCAACTAAAGTCACTGAATATACAGATTTTCGCTCAGAATAATTTAAAGAAAAACTAATCGCCCACGTTGGTGTCCTTGAAGAGGTTAAATTTTGTTATTCCATGGAAAGGCATGATAATCATCACATTATAATCAGTTTTCAAACTATGGCGATAAAATCATGCAGATAAGAAAGGTATTCACATTTAAGCTACTTGAATTAGAGAAAGAAAAAAATTGGCCCAGAACTCTTTTTCTTTCGGCGAAAAAGTTAAGATTTTAATTACCTAATCATACAGAGCACGAAAGAGGAAATGAAAACAATTGTAGTATTTATTTGAGGTCAAAACATCCTTTTAGGGACGGCAGAAAGTTCTCTTTATAAAATATTTAAATCTCTAAAGTGCACTGTCAGTGCATTTTTACCTTACAGAAAACAAATAAATAATTTAAATAAAATAAAAATTTTAATATACCACGTTTTTAAAACGGAAGAAAGAGTATAAAATAATTTCTTCTAGCCTCATACAGATTTATTACCCCATACAGATTTAAAACGAAAAACGTGGGGCGCATACAATGGATAATTGATGCATAAATAGTTTATTTAAGTCACTAACAATTTTATTGCAATGGAAATTATATGAACTGTTATGCGAGTTTTCTCAACGACAGCTACTCCTCATACTCCTTACTATTAAATATTGCATGAGCCCCACATTTTTCGTTTTAAATCTGTATAGGGTAATAAATCTGTATGAGGCTAGAAGAAATTATTTTATACTTTTTAGTCCGTTTTAAAAACGTGGTATATTAAAATTTTTATTTTATTTAAATAATTTTTTTCTGCTTTTTAGTCTTGTGTGTATGAAATTTTGCAATCGATTTTAAACATCTTAATGAGATTATGACAGAGACATGTGGCAAAATTCGGGTTTATTTCAGTTTCTCTTCACCTGATCATAAATAGAAAATTGTTATTTTCCTGAAAAATCAAGTTACGTGATACAGAGACCTTCGTGAAAACAACTAGCAACTGCACAGCATTTTACTTTTTTTCCCCCTCTAGAATTTCACGGCAAACAAATTATTGTCACTCTGTTGTAGCAAACTCTCCCCTCCGAACTTCAATCCACTTCTCGAAGTTCCCCCACTATTCGCCGCGAAATTTCGTGGAATCCACTTCTACAAATAACTCAAGATTCCCCCTTCTCGCTATTCACGAATGATGCCTATACAGCGCCATCTATCGAAGCTCTGGCTCGGTAAAACACAAAATATGAAATAAAAAATTAGCAGATAAACAGACAGACAAGAAAGCGAATTAATATTGCATTGTCATCTAGTTCTGAGCTATGTTTAAAGTTTCAAGTCTCCAGCTCATCGGGAAGTTAGTTTAAAATTGATTGCAAAATTTGTACCGAACAGACAGACAGACCAGAAACCGAGTTAATAAAAACGTGGTTAAAAATTAATAAGTAAAAAAATAAAATCGCAGTTCTTGCATTTAGCAGCTCCTCTAAACATATCTGCACAACAATCTCAATTCCGCAGGAGATAATTGCTTCTTCGGTGAAAAGGAACTTCAGAGCCATCTGGTGCTTCTAATCGTACTTAGTCTAGTGAAGTATTCAAGGAGGAAGTATAGGATCTTTTGTTGGCCAAAATTAGTTTGGGCATCTGAAGTATAAGTCCTAAGTGGTGAATCCAGGACGGTCGGGGACTGAGGTATAAAAAAAGTTCGTCGTGACGAATGTCAAATCTTATTTATGTACCAAACACTTTAACTTGCTATACTCACCTGACACCTAAGAATCATAAAAAAACAAAACAATTACAATACTGATAATGTAAATAAAAAAACATACCGAAATAATTCTCCGATCTTCACAAAATGGGAAAACTTTCTGTCAGGAAACCAGGAAGAAATGCGCTAATTACCTTTAAACGGAGATTAAGAAAAAAACAGCTGTAGTGATTTAAATAAAATAAAAAAAATTCTAGTCTAGCTCTGGGTTGCAGCCCGATAGCCTCCCCTGATTCGCCACTGAGCTAAGTCCGACTCACTCACGGAGAGGCTACCCTTCAAGACACTGAGGGGAAACTGAACCACTTTCGTGTTTTGTTTCGAGCAAAACATACAGCAGCAAGCAATTTATTGCTAAATCGCATATCAGTTTTATCTACCAGTTGTTTAGGTCGCCATTGGGTTAAGTATGCTTTAAGAGAGAACCACCTTCTTTAGGAGTACAGAACCTTAACTTTCTTCTTCTGTTTTATGTTCCTCAGCCCCGATCAATAGCCATTTTGTCTTGTGCTGCTCTTATCTTGTTACTTTTATCAATGTTTTTTTCTAAAGAAAACTGATTAGCAGATAATTTTTTAATCAGTTTGATTCCACATAAAGAATTCAGATGTGATGCCGAAAGTATTTTTGTCTTTTACGATTAAAGGAAAGTTCTGAAAAGTAATCAATAGGCCGAAGGAATGGGGTCAAATTAGAGTCAGAAGTGGTGTCAAAGAAAGATGGCAGCTGTTGGTCAATCGAAAACGATTTTCTTTTTCTATGTCTCAGCAACACTCATCAAGGAAAACGAAGTAATCCAATCATCGAAAGTTCTAAAAACCTGCTTATTCAAGTCATCAAAAGTTCTAAAATCCTGCTTATTCAAGTCATCAAAAGTTCTAAAAACCTGCTTATTCAAGTCATCAAATCATCAAAAGTTCTAAAAACCTGCTTATTCAAGTCATCAAAAGTTCTAAAAACCTGTTTATTCAAGTCATCAAATCATCAAAAGCTCTAAAAACGTGCTTATTCAAATTTTGCAGCCGCCAATTTTTATGTGAGTAATGATTTTTGTTAATTACAAAAATTCCTTTTCCTATCAGAACTCTTCTATAATGTTGTTTTAAAAATTCTAACGTGAAAGGAATTCTGTATATTTACACGAAAAAAGAGTTTTTCAACCCTTAACTGAATTTTTTTGTTTGCTATCCCATAAGATGATCCCTTCTGCTTTGGAAAGGGCCTGTTGTTTTCATTCATCTCAGAAGACATGTAATACTTGAGATGTTTATAGATTCTACGTAATTTTGTGTCAAATTATAAGGCTAATTAATGCTTAAATTTTAGTTTTAAGACTAAAAATGCGATCATTCGATTCACGAGTATTCTCGGTCTTTCAAGTTAAGCGGTTAAGACAATTATAAAGTATGTGAAATTACACTTTTTTACATTTCACAATAAAAGGGAAATTCATAAGTTTTCCTACTCGGATTTTAAAATAGTTTTGAGTTGTTTTTAATGATTTTTTTAAAGTGTATTCCATTTATCAATAACCAGATGAAAAAAATCAGGTCAATAAACAGAACTCCATAACATTTCTTTTTGAATTTTTTAAAAAGTTTGATGTTAAATCTAGCGGTATTCGACTTCACGTGTCAGTTTCAATGGACCTTTCCCAACGATTTTTTGTTGAGAAAATAAATAAGTGATTTTAAATGATTAACACCAAAATATCACCGGTATGACTTTTAATTATTTCCTAATTTTCGGAAGTCGATATTTTATTTCAAACTGAAAGATTGAATTGTCTCTATTTTGTCTTCAATAATTATTTTTTCAAATTTAATTATTTTATTTTACCTTACCTCTTGCTTAATAGGGGTGAATTGGGGGGGGGGGGGGTGATTCCCACCGAGGTGTGCCACCATTTCGTGGACAAGAAGCCGCCTGCTAAGTAAATCGGTTCTCGCTTCTCTCGTGGGTGCAATAATGGTATTGGCCAAGTTGCCTCCACTACGATGACGGGTTGGCCGAGGCCGGTGATGGTCAGTAGGACTCCATCTTCAGTTCTCTCGTTGGTGTCGTGATGACCATTATTCAGGTGACCCCGGATGCAGGGCAGGGGTAGCTATTTCCTGGATACTCTGTTCTGTGAGGGGGGAGGGAGCGACTTATCTTCGATTTCATTATTATATGTGGGAAAGCTCTTTCCTTTGTGCGCATAAATTTTTATTTGCATATGAAGCGGAGTAAATTTTGCTCATATAATACTTATTCACATGGATCTCATTCTACTTCAATTGAGAATCCTGCATATTTTTTTTTTTACATATATCGGATCAAATTACTTGAAATACAAAGTGTCCATAAAACTCTTGCGCGATTTAAAATAGTTGTAACCTTGTAAGTTTACGTGATAAGACGCTCGCTAAAAGAATTAGACAGTTCGTTATAACTGGTTTCTTTCTTTTAATCATATCATTTTAAGAAATATTTCAGACTAAGTGTTGATCCATAGTTTCAGTAATAGAGAAAGTTAATTGTGTTCTTTGGAGAGATGAACTTAAAGTTTCTATCCAAAGAAGGTCTAGAACCCAGTCAAGAAAGTTAATTGCGTTCTTTGGAGAGATGAACTTAAAGTTTCTATCCAAAGAAGGTCTAGAACCCAGTCAAGAAAGAAGCAGCACACAGAAATTCCACAGCCAAGTGGAATAAAAAATGTAAAGGTCTAGTGAAGTCATGGATTAACAAACAATTCAGAAAAAAAAAATGGAAATTTTAAAGTTGAATTTCTCAAAATAAAACTTCATCAGAAAGACAGCTAGATGAATTGAGCTTCCTAAACCTTTTTACAGATCTTTTCTGTCATACACAATTAAAGTTACGATTGTTTTCAATTGCATACGAACTTTGCGGACACTAGTAGGTTATTAGGTATCTTAATAAAATAAGTACAGAACTCACATTTGAATCGTTAATTGCTTTTAATTTGATGCATTATTATCTGGAATAAATATTATTTTTGAGAAAGATTATTATGTTCACACAAATGCGAAAAACAATTATATGTTCAAACATTAGGTTAACAAACATTAATGGCTACAATATCGTTCTTTTCTTTGAGGGGAGAAAGATATCATCGTCTTGGCGGCTCAGATTCAACTGACTAGTATCTCTGAACACCGTATGGTGGCGCTCCTGCTAATTGGTGGTGGGCGCACATTTATCACGCGACTGTATATATTCTTTATTGTAAATTTTATTTTTACATGGTCAGATGTAAAAAAAATAAAATAAATAAATTAAAAATGACGGTAAGTCAATAGACCGAAAATACGACAGAAACTAATTGAAGATTCAAGAAAAAGATTAAGATCAAAATACTTTCAAATTCTAAAATGAATTAACTCCTTTAAAAATTCTCGAAATTTCCCTCTTCGTGAAATTTCCATTATTATTACTGGCAATTAAGTCGTTCTAACCGGCCACAGTCAACGACAACTTAAGGTCGTAGAAAACAGTTTTTAAGCGGTCGAATCACCGAAGCTTGATACACTTTAGTGTTCCTACGAGTTTTATAGCTCCAGAAAGAGCTCCATGAGATGAACTAAATTCTGTTTTAAACATTGATGATTAAGGCTTAGAACTAAATTTCCTTCGAATATATTAATTATTTTAAATTATATTTAGAATCTATTCACGGCTAATTAATTGAGCGCAAGGATACTTCGCTTAGACTTCCCTGTAAAGTTGTAATGGACCATATTGCCTTTGAAAACAGTCGAAGGAACTCTATGTCAATCAATGTAGCTCCTCACTCAGGTTGACATTACGAGGGAAATTATGTTCTGAATCTTTAAGTTCCGTTAAATAACCCTGATGTGTTTAGAAGTAACTGTTATATTTGGAGGAGATTTAGTTTTAAAAACTAGTACTCGATATTCTGTGCAATAAAAATCCGTATACGTAACGTTTACGTCTGTAAACGTAATTAATTTCACCTCACGGAGCTTTATCAATAGCTTTAAACGCATATTACGTCATTCAGTAGCGATGCGGTCACTCTCAGCGTTCTATGCATTGCCAACTTGCGTTGTCACTGAGAATTGAGATTTCAGTCAAACCTTAAACGTTAATACAAATGTCATTCAATAAACGATGCGGTCACTCTCAGCGTTCTATGCATTGCCAACTTGCGTTATCACTGAGAATAGAGATTTCAGTCAAACCTTAAACGTTAATACAAATGTCATTCAATAAACGATGCGGTCACTCTCAGCGTTCTATGCATTGCCAACTTGCGTTGTCACTGAGAATAGAGATTTCAGTCAAACCTTAAACGTTAATACAAATGTCATTCAGTAACGATGCGGTCACTCTCAGCGTTCTATGCATTGCCAACTTGCGTTGTCACTGAGAATAGAGATTTCAGTCAAACCTTAAACGTTAATACAAATGTCATTCAGTGTCTATCTGCCAATTTTCTTATGCTATGGTGTGCAGTCATGTTCTTTTCCCTTCCAAAAGGTGCTTAATAGATTCCAAAATGAAATCTGCGGGGCGCCCACGACTCGGTATCATATGAGTATGAATGGAATTCAATCAGTTTGTCTTAACAGATTTGAGCGCCCCTGGCTAAAGTAATGTGGCGCGCCATTAGAACCGTAACTAAGGATTTGAGAGCTTGTGGCCCAACGAATACCTACTTAATACAATAATTGATGAGTAAAAAAATATATAAATAAATAAAGCAAAATGGAATAAAATGAATAAAAAGTTAACCTGTTCTACGTTTAACGCTTTTCAATTTTGCAAGTCAGCGAAAATCCTGTTTTGAATCTTTTCAAAACAGGATTTTACATTAAACTTCTGCATTATTGGTAACTTCTATTACGCGTAGTCATTTTCTAGGATTTTTTTCTCACTGATTGTCTCTGTACTTCAAAGTATTTTTGAAATGATATACTCGCAATGTTTATGTAACATTACAAAATCGATGGACTGTCTAGCTACAAACCCCAATCATATCTTTACTTTTAACATATTAAAAAAAAATTTCAAGTACATATTTTGGTTCAAAACACAAATATATTTTAAATTTTAGGCCTCTTGGATCAGTGGGCTACAATTAGCCATCGGATAGGAATGGCCTCGACTTCAATATCAGATTTACCTGCTAGATTCAATTTGAAGCCGAAACTTCATGTATTCGAGTAGAGTTTGTATTGGTTGAGACGTCATTCCCGTTTGCTAACGTGCGGAAAAAAGTGACGTCTCCCAACCCAACCGGGGTACCAGAATAGTAGACTGTTAATTTGCTGTTCACCCAAGAAAAATGAAGTTAAGCCATTTTCTGCATATCTCAATCATTGTTTATATTCTTACTTATTTTTTCTCTAAAGCGGCAACAGTCAGGGCTGTTACTTTACTTTTGTGGATTTCACCTCTTCAGAATGCGTGAATAGAATTAAATATATGAAATAATTTACTGTGGAATAATAGAAAATTTAAATTAACTCTATTTGACTGGCCTCTAACTTGAATACATTTATACATATTTGATCCTGTTCATAGTTTACGAATATGGGAAACGGGATTAGGTCTGTAACTTTAAGGAACATTAGTCATTAAAATTTTAAAAAATTTTATTATCTAGAAGAATTTTGTGGTTAACAAGGTTAATAAAAAAAATGTACAATTGTAATAAATAGTGAAAAAAAATGAATTTAACTTCACAGTTAGGAACGAAAGAATTGGGATACAATTGACTAGTTATTAGTTAGAGCATCAACATTTCAGTTTTCATTAATTATTACACACGGGCTGATATTTAAAATTTTGCTGAAATTAGAATCTCAATTGTTCTCAAATATTCGAATAGTTGCACATTGCAAAATAAAAAAATAAATACATAAAAGATATTAAAATATTTTTTATATCCTGATTCAAATGTTGGAAAAGTTGTTAGAAATGATATAAAAAAAATTAGTCCGTCAGATATCACAGTCATTTTAAGCAAAGGAGCAAATCGTTCAATAAAATTGATCTACTTTGTTTATCGGTTTTACTTTAATACGTGCTTATTTTCGAGTATGGCCTGATGGCGCCAGGATCTATTGTACCTTTTGCAAGATTTATAAATTACCCTGTTACGAAATGATGGTCTCTAGGTTCTTACATTAAAAAAAATATTTTGCTGCTTGATAGAAATTCGAAAATCTTACATCTATCAGAAACAAAGCAGTTCAAAATAGACTAAAGGGAAAAAGGATTATTTAGAAATAATTAAATTTATCCAAAATTCTAAAAAATAATAATAATCAATATGAAAGTGTAGTAGCTTTAGAGTGATAAAACATGCTGGAGTCACTCAAATTCAGCTCAAGTGCAAAGAGAAAATCAGAATTACATTGTAGTTTTGTAAATGTTTAATTTAACTATATTTTCGGTAAAAAATTATTACTAACTTTTGTAATGCCAAGAGAATAGTAAATCGGAAAAATATATAAATGATAATGAAGAAATAAATAAAAATAAACTCTTTAATATACAAGAAATAAATCAAATATGGGAAAATATTTTGCTGCTGATAGAAATTGAAACTAGTTTCACATCTATCAGAAACAAAGCAGTTCAAAAATAGACTAAAGAGAAAAGGGATTATTTAGAAATAATTAAATTTTATCCAAAATTTTAAATAATAATAATTAATATGAAAGTGTAGTAGCTTTAGAGTGATAAATGAAGTGCTAGGAGCTCAATTTCAAATCTGTACTGGTGTTGTAAAACCAGAATTATTATTAAGCCTTGTAAATGATTTAATTCTTAACTATATTTTCTGGTAAAACATTACTAACTCTTTGTTACTGTCATGCCAAGAGAATAGTAAAATTAAAAAATATATAAATGATAATGAAGAAATAAATAAAATAAACTTTAAATTATACAAGAAATAAATCAATATAGAAATATTTTGCTGCTGATAGAAATTGAAAATTAGTTTTACATTCATCAGAAACAAAGCAGTTCAAAATAGACTAAAGAGAAAAGGATGATGAGAAATAACAAATTTATCCAAAATTTTAGTCAATAATAATTAATACAGCGTAGTAGTTTTGAGTGATAAACATGCTAGGAGTCAATTTCTAAATCTGTACTGGCAGCAAAGAGAAATCAGAATTATTATTAGAAGTTTTGTAAATGATTTAATTCTGAACTATATTTTCGGTAAAATATTAACTCTTTTGCATTGTCATGCCAAGAGAATAGTAAAATCGGAAAAATATATAAATGATAATGAAGAAATAAATAAAAATAAACTTTAAATTATACAAGAAATAAATCAAATATGGGAAATATTTTGCTGCTGATAGAAATTCGAAAATTAGTTTTACATCTATCAGAAACAAAGCAGTTCAAAATAGACTAAAGAGAAAAGGGATTAGAAATAATTAAATTTATCCAAAATTTTAAATAATAATAATTACATGAAAGTGTAGTAGCTTTTAGAGTGATAAACATGTTAGAGAGTCAATTTCAAATCTAAATTGGTAAGCAAAGAGAATCAGAATTATTATTGTAGTTTTGTAAATGACGAATTTAACTATATATTTTGGTAAAATTATTAACTTTTGTACTGTCATGCCAGAGAATAGTAAAATCAGAAAAATATATAAATGATAATGAAGAAATAAAATAAAATAAACTTTAAATTATACAAGAAATAAATTAAATATGGGGAAATATTTTGGTTGCTGATAGAAATTGAAAATTAAGTTTTACATCTATCAGAAACAAAGCAGTTCAAAAAATAGACTAAAAGAGAAAAGGATTATTTAGAAATAATTAACGATCCAAAATTTCAAATAATAATAATTAATATGAGTGTAGTAGCTTTTAGAGTGATAAAATATGCTAGGAGAGTTAAATACGGTCCGAACGTAGTACCT
>BGPR01046885.1:0-11931 GCA_013235015.1 Araneus ventricosus
CATGTAGGTTACGAAACACATGATATCTATGCGTTTTTGGAATGTAGGGACGGATGACCTGAGTGGAAATATCACAATATAGCATCACATCTGTATTTGGAACTTGCAATTTTTGCAAAGTCAAGCTAGTAGGCTGCTTAAGTAAAAGATCAAGCTCCTCGTCGTCTTGTTGACTACGAGCAATATCTTCGTAAGCCATAAAGCCAGGGAAGAGGAAATACTTTCGATGCGAGAAAGAGCATCGGCTACCACGTTGTCCTTTCCACTAATATGTTTAATATCCACAGTAAACTGAGCAATGAAATTCAGATGATTTATTTGACGTGGCGACAGTTTCTCAATTTTTTGAGAAAAAGCATAAGTGATTGGCTTGTGATCAGTTAAAATAGTAAATTTAGTTCCTTCTAGCAAATAGCGAAAATATTTTATGGATGCAAAAATAGCTAACAATTCCCGGTCATATGCACTGTACTTTTGTTCTGCCGTGCTGAGTTTTCGGGAGAAAAAACCTAATGGTTTCCAGGAATCGCCTTCGCGTTGCTGTATACAGCCACCAATAGCTCTGTCGGATGCATCCGTCATTAGAATTATGGCTGCGTTAGAGTCAGGATGTGCCAGATGAGTTGCTTCCTTAAGATCGTTAATACAATTTTGAAAAGCTTGGTCAGATTCGTCAGTCCAATTAAGTGGAGTTTTGTCGCGTTTTTTACATTTCCCCAACATTTTTTGTAAAGGTAATTGTTTTTGAGCCGCCTGAGGTAAAAATCGACGGAAAAAATTTTGCATGCCTAAAAATCGTCTCAGATCTTGAACTGTTTTGGGTCGGGGAAAATTTGAAATGGCTTCAACTTTCTTGGGTAATGGGGTAATACCATATTTATCTATCTTATGGCCAAGAAATGATAAATTTTCCACAGCAAAAACACATTTATCGCGATTTAAAACCAAACCAAACTTTCGTAGTCGGTCAAATGATCTAAATGTTCCTCCAATGAGGAAGAAGCAATTAAAAGATCATCAATGTAAACTAAACAAAAGTCAAGCCCCTGAAGTGCATTATTCATCAAGCGCTGCATTGTTTGAGCAGCATTCCGTAAACCAAAAGTCATGAAATTAAATTGAAATAAACCAAAAGGGGTTATTATAGCAGTCTTTTGCTTATCTTCATCATGCATTGGTACTTGATGGTAAGCACGCTTGAGATCAAGGGTTGTGAAAACAGTTTTGCCGTGCAAATATGAAGTGAAATCATGGATATGCCTAATAGGCTATTTATCTGGAATGGTCTGTGCGTTTAGAGCTCTGTAGTCCCCGCATGGCCTCCACGAACCATCAGATTTCTTTACCATTACTAAAGGACTAGCCCAACAACTGGTAGAAGGACTACAGATTCCTTTATGGATTAAATTTTGAAATTCCTGTTTGGCTGCTATTAGTTTATCGGGAGCTAAACGTCGTGCCTTAGCACCTACAGGAGGACCTTTTGCTTGAATTACATGAGTAACATTATGAGATTGAACTTTAATAGGAGATCCCTCAACATCATCAAAAATATCATTGTATTCCCGAATTAATTCGTTAAAATTTAAAGATAACTTTAAAGCAATTATAGATGGGGTATTATCGGTAGAAATTTTACCAGTAGAAGTTAGGGTGGTTTGTTGATCTTTAAGACATTTAGATTTCAAATCAATAATTATTCCGTAATGTGTTAAAAAATCAGCGCCTAAAATAGGTCGAGAAACATTAGCTATAATGAAAGACCAAGGAAAAATTCTTCTTAAACCAATATTAAGAGACAGGTTTCGAGTTCCATACGTATTTATTTTTGTGCCGTTTGCTGCTGGCAAATTTAACAAAGATTTTGGTTTGCAGCGTTCTGCGGATGAAGGAGGTACGACAGAAATATCAGCACCTGTATCCACTAGGGAATTAAGACCCGATGGTCTATCGTGAATTACTAGACGGCAATTATTCTGGCCTTTAACGTCGGCCGCCATCAACGTCTGGCCCTCTAGTTTTCCTGCTTGTAACTACAAGGTGGGACACACTTTTTAGCATTTTCACGAAAACGTAAGTGGTACCAGCACATCTGATCCTTACGACTAGCAGAACGAGCGCGATAATTATTTCGCCGACTCATGCTTCTGGATCTCCGAAACTGCGACATTCTATCAATTTTCAGTGAAAGTTCACTTATTTGGGCTTATAAATTTGAAATGCAGTCATTAGGAGTGCTCGTTTCCGGTACTTTCGTTTTCACATGATTAGAGCATATTTCACTACCAGAAGTTACGTCTGCAATTTTATCCGCCATGATAGATAATTTATTAAGATCATCACTAGAAGTAGTTAAAATTGCTTGCATCTGTGTGGGCAAGCGTTGCAACCATAAAGATCGAAGCAGTTCATCGCCAACGCGGTTTCCCGCCAAATCCTGCATCTGACGTAAGAGCATAGACGGGCGTTTATCACCCAATTCTACATCTTGCAACAATTTTTTAAGTCGACGTTCCTCAGAATCAGAAAAAATATTAATCAAACGTTCCTTTAACGTTTTGTACATATCATCATTTGGAGGAGAAGTAATAATATCACTAACCTGCGAAAGAATTTCGGTTTCGACCGAAGCGACGACAGTGTGATGCTTTGTAGAATCCTGCACAATCCCACTGGTAATAAATAGTGATTCCAATTGCGAAAACCATATCGCCGGGTTTTCTCTCCAAAACGGAGGCACTTTCACAGCAATGCGAGAAACTTCGGAATGCGAAACGGCCTTGCCGTCCGATGAATCACTGAATTCTTTCATGACTTACGCGTACTCAGAAGATTAATATTCAACTCCGAGGTCACCAATTTGGCGTTTAGATAGAGTGCTGGGTGTATGGTTGCAATAAAATGATGATTTAAATTATATACATTTAATTTACATTATTTACACTACTTATTTACATGACGAAAACTTATGCGAACAACATCGCATCGCGCGGATACAATCTGGAATTATAACAATGTTGCCAGATACAAAAGATACATTTTACATTTCAATAATAAATGAGTGGCTTGACGCTAGCGCCGCCACACTGTTATCCCTAGCAGGAAAAAGATTATGGCGTTCCAAAAAGGTTTCAAAGACGGGAATTCCCAAGCTGGGATTGGTATGTGTGGGATTGAAAAGTAGTGCATTAGTTTTGTGGAAAAGAATCATAGAATTTTAACATCGTTTTTGACCGTATGAACATCTTGATCGAGAATGATCACCGAAGTAGGTAGGTACGTCCTTATTAAAGATAGATTATAATAGTGGCGAAAAGAGAGGTACGTCTTTTCCGTACTAAAAAAAAATAGTCAGAAAACATTTTTCCTGGTTGTGATATTCGTTCCATGAGAAAACATTTTTTCGATAGGGGATTTACCTTAAATGGCAAAAGAACAAGATTGTCTTCTGACAAAATGAAAAAATTAATATCTTAGAACTGTAATTATTGAATTTTTTAAATCTCTCTTTCATTTTTTTGTTGCACCTTGAATGTTCTCAATGTTATGTTCTTGTTAGTATACCTAACTTCCCTCTTTTCTTAATAAAAGAGAAATTTCCTGTTCTTTGTTTTAAATTGTTATTAAACTCTATACATTAATAGACATTAGTTTTAAAGACTGTTATCTTCATCTCTACCCAAATTGATCGTTGCCTATAACTTAAAAAACTGACAGTAAAAGTTTCATTTTCATTCCGGGTATACTTATATTTAAAATATAAATATTTTCTTTTTAAATATATTTTTTTAAATCTTTATATTCTGAAAATTCATGTTCAACATTGATTTTTTATGTTGAAATTATTTTACTAACAATAATTATATTGTTTAAATTACTTATTTCTTTCGAATAAAAATTGTTTAAAGCAAAATACGTTTATTTATTTATGGAAAAATACTTAATAAACATTGCTAGAAACGGTTAAAAAAATGCGTTAGAAATAATTTAATTCCAGGTAACATTAAGGAATAATATATATATATATATATATATAGTTTAAAAACACGCACATAACACAGTAATAGTGTCGACAAGGCAGAAATCACCTATCACTAACCTATTACCGACTACCCAGTGCCATTCCAACGGGGAGATATCGGTTACCGGCTGTATCATGTACAAACGAGTATCAATATCAACTTGTACTTGATAAAAAAAATATACTGAATACGACTTGCAAACATTATTGAGTGGATATCAGAAAAGAATCCCCAACTAATTGACCGAAGGAAGAGAGGCCTTTTTTTAGATAACACACATTCAGAAATTCATTCACATTGTGAAATAGAAAACAGTTCAGTATTTCATAATTACCACTTTTTTAAAAAACTTATTATAATTTTTATATAAAGTGCAAATAACTCCAAACTTTTATGAATGCAATCCTGTTTTTGGACTGTTTCAAGATCTTGCAGTACCGTATGATTTGAGTCTATCAAGTGGATCTTTCGAATTTATGTGCATAAAGCTATATAGTGGGTTGCTAATATAATGTGGACACTTTAAAATTTGCGTAGTTTTTCGAATATCTCCCTAAAATCTGCATGAATTTTCTTAGAATTTCGAACATGTAAAGATTCGGCTTGCACTCGTATTTTAAAGTGAAGATTCGATCACAAGAGTAATTATGGGACCGACCAGAAAGTGGTGCAAAAATAAAATTCGACTCATTCAATGAAAGCTGATAAAGAGATGAAAATTTCATCAATAGTTACGTTTTTGATGTGCATAATATTTACATACATTTTCGTAAATAAAGCACGAATATTCGGGAAGATATAAAAAGTTTCTTAAAAAATCGGAAATTTTTCCGCATGATTTTTCCTTAGAACTTGTACAGTTTTAAACCAAATTTTATGAAAATTACAGAATACGTGACAATATGTAAGAAAAGCATTGCCTTAAAATTTGAAGTAAATATTTTGAATATTAAAGTAAATATGAGTATTATTTTTTACTGCTCATGTGTGAAATGCAGCGAACAGTAATATTGAATTTTAGGATAGTTGAACATCCTGAATACTAATGTATACTTTCAAGTTAAATACATCATTTAAATTATGTTCGTCGATAATTATTCAAATTTTTAAAAAATTCAGTTTGTGCAAGAGCCATCATTATTTAGCTTCTCTTAGGTGTACCGAAATTCACCAAGTGGCAATGCCGATATCTTGCTAAAAACTAATGGCATTGAACTGGAATTTTTAAATAAGTTGCCCTATATATCTGGCTCTTAAGTAATGAAAGTAAAATTAGACTACATATTCTACATTCACAATAAAAAAATCATTTACTAAAAATAGTCATATTTCCTTTAATATTCAAAGTAAGTACTGTACGATAGACACTTCTAAATCTAAATGGTATTGAACTGCAATTTTTATATAAGCTTCCGCAGATACTTGGCTTCGACTTTATGAAAGAAAAATTAAGCTATGTTTTGCACATAGGCAGGTAAAAATTATTTACTACAAATTCTTTCATTTCTTCATATATTCAAAGTATTTATTTCAATTTTTAATATAATGCTTTTCTATAACATTGTCATGTATTCTGTAAGTTTCGTATGATTTGGTTGAAAACTCTGCATTTTATAAGCAAAACACATGAGGAAAAATTTGGAACTTTTTAAAGAAACCTTTCTATCTTTCCGAATATAGATCTATTTCTATGAAAACGCATGCGAGCAATGTGCATAGGAGTAAAAGCCATTTAGGAAAATTTCAAATCATTATCAGCTTTCAATGAAACGGAGAAAGAAGAATTCCTTTTTGTCTTCACCAATTTCTAGACGGTACCCTAAATGCCCTCATGACAAAATACTCACTACAAAATGTGAACGACAATTAGTGAATGGCAAACGATTCTCCACACCTGATTGTGAACCAATGTATTTAAATTAACTTCAAATGTTTCTCATTTTACCGATCTTACATTAATTTAGGACAGCAGTGTATCTGCTTACTTCGTAATTTTTATTTTTGTCTGGCTACGAACCGAAACAAGTCTAATAAATGTCATGATATTTACACTCTTCAATTATCAACTATCAAATCAAAACTTGATTTGATAGTTCATTGAGTGCCAGTGCTTATGAACTTCTGCACAATTTCAAGGTAGAAATGAAACCCTGATATTTAGATTGAAAGTAGTTGATCAGTTCAAGTTAGTTTGTTAAGAGCATGACTCCGAAGAATAATTTTTTTCAGTATACAGGGTGATTATAATTAAAGTCGCACTTTCAAAAGGCTGTGAAAAAAGAATAACTAAGCAGAATTACCTGCTATTTTATCTGAGTATACGTGAAGCAAGGGGAATTTGTTTTGAGAAAGAAAAAAATAGTTAAAAAGTTGGCCGATAGATGGTGCTGTTCCCTTTATAAGATGCTAAAAAACGACTTTAAAAGATATGCTAATTTTAATTTACTAATTAAAAGACGTGACATGTTGTTGTGGCACCCTTTTTTTGTTCAAAGCCAATCCACCACGAGAAGGAGGTGCCACAGCGGAAAGGAAAAAAAAATCAGTTTTTAATTGTCCCTAGGCCAAAAATCGTAGAAAAAGCAAAAATGAAATCGGTTTTAAATTGTCCCTATGCCAATTAAAATCGTAGACCAAGAAAAAAACTGAAGAAACAATCAAGAAACGGAAGTCAGCTTTGAGTTTCTTAAGAAATGTTCAATATTCTGTCCACCGTTTTCTCCTATCAGCTGAAAGCTCAAAACAGCATGTTCCACAACAGATCGGAGTGTTTCAGTGGTGATATTGTCAATATGTTGCGTAATACGGTTTTGCAACTATGATAAGTTCCTCGGTGCACAACATCTTTTAGGCAACCCCACAGCCAGTAGTCGCAAGGGTTCACGTCAGGTGATCGTGGCGGCCAGTCTGTTGGGAAATGGAGACTGATAAATCTATCATTTCCAAAATGAAGATTCAACAACTGCTTCACTGGTGTTGCAATGTACGGAGGAGATCCATCTTGCATAAAAATTCTGCTATCCACACATCCGCGCTGTTGCAGTGCTGGAAGGAGCTGTTTTCGCAAAAGAGATTCATAACGTGTCCTATTGACTGAACAGCTTACAGGACCAGAAGGACCAATCTCCTCGAAAAAGAAAGGGCTAACGACAAATGCTTCCATAAACTCGCACCAGACAGTAATCTTTTGAGAATGAAGAGGCAATGGTTGGATTTGGAACGGATTCTCTATTGACCATACTCTGTAATTTTGAGTATTGACAGAATCTTGGAGATGGAAATGGGCTTTGTCTGTCCACGAAATGTTCCATGGCCATGCATTGTCCACTTCTATTCGAGCAAGAAACTGCAGGGCGAAAGCTTCTCGTTTTGGCAGGTCAGCAGGAACCAACTCCATGCGCAATCTTGAATGGATAGCATTGCAGGATGTTTCGTAAAATTTTACGAACCGTGCTGACAGGCATGCCTAAAGTTCGGGAAATTGGCCTGCAATGCACGTTCCCTACGCATTGCTTGACGTTTCCTGTAATGCTGTAAGTCACATCCTCCACTGACGTCGAAGTAATTGCTTTATTCTTTCTGCCACAATTCACGTCAAAATGAACCCGACTCTTAGAATTTATCAATCATATTCTTCATAACGAATGTAGTCAGCGGACCAGAGCCGCTTCCGCTGTCCGGAATTTCTCCAATGCAATTCCGGCACAGTCACCGTTCTTGTGAAAAAGCTTCACAAGAAGAGCCCGATCCTTTAATGATAGAGTCATGACTACCTTCTCAGACGCAGAAAGCATGTTCCCCGCCTTTTTATCTCAAGTGCAATGTGCGGTGCGCATGCCACGTCTTTTAATTAGCATCTTATCTCAGAACTATTTTGTTTCTTCCGCAAAACAAATTCCCATTGCTTCACGTATATTCAGATGAAATATCAGGTAATTCTGACCAGTGGTTTATTTTTCACAGCCTTTTGAATTTGCAACTTTAATTATAATCACCTTGTACATATAATAGGTGGTTTAATGGCCGCGACGGTGCTTTGCTCACTTTCTTTTATTATTAGAAATCATTCTGCTGGTATACTGCCAATCAGAGCGTATTGTAAGGAACATATTGTCTCACAAATTTATATTCGGAATCTTGCATCATACAGGTTCTATTAATTCAACTGAGAACGTGTCGCGTTGTTTCTGCATTCCTAGAAAAATACGATTCTGCAATGGTGTAAATTTTAATGTGTAAATTATATTAGTAATATATTATCTTTAAAACAAGCAATATTTCTTTCCTGTATAATTTACAGGCAAATCAACGACTTACAGAATTTTCCAGCAAATAAAGCAATCGTTATTTTTCATACCACTTCATAATAAATCTCATAAAACGACCACAACGTAATTTAAACGCATCAAATATTTGGATGCACCGAAGAGTTTACCAGGAATTTGAAGTTCATCACTTTCAAGAAAATCTGTAGTCATTTTCGAAAGATAGTTGAACAAAGTATAATAAAGCGAGCGTGCAATTGCCCAGAAATCTGTTTTTAAAAGGTCTACCACTCTTTTAATACTAGAATTTTCTATTTAAATTTTTAATTTAGATAATGATATTAACTGTGAATGACATAGCCTTGAATGCTTAATATAAAGCTTAGGTTTTTATATCTAGGCTGGTAAACAAATTAGTATTATCACAGTGAAGAAGAATCAGAGGTCTCTCTCCGGAGTTTGATTAACTATCGCAGCGCCACCTACACTGGGCACTCTGTGGTGGAGAACTACAAACCACAGAGTTGAGACTCTAAAGAGGGATTAATCTCAGTATTGATGTTATTGTCAGGAGTGGATTTTTCCCGAATTTTCTCTTTCATGGTTGATGAGGAAGGGAACAAATATTCGTTTGCTTTTCTTTCACTTCCACTTTTCTTCTTCTATCAACTTTCATGGAGCGCCGATGGGTCGGCTGGGAAGCGAAATTTGTTCTCGCTCGCCTAAAAAAAGAAAAAAATCGCAGCAGCTGGCTTAGGGCAATTTAGCAGTGGTAGGCTCGAGTTATAAATAATGGGATTAGAGAAGGATATTTCGCGGTTAAATCAATAGCGGCTTTTTTATCGTCGTTTCGCATATATAATCTTGCTTTACAGATCTGTCTAAAAATAACTATTTTCAAGTTTTTGTAAGATATTTAAATTAGATATGTCTGCAGAGTCAGACAAAGAGTAAGCTTAGATTATTACTGGACGCGAAATCGACGAGCAACTTATTTTCTCTATTTAAATCTTAATTTCATGCTTGCAAGAAATTTTTTTATAGCAGTGAATTATTTTTCCCTGTTAATTTAGAATCTAGCATGACACCAATGTACTTTGCTTGATGAGACCATGTATTTTGTTTATGCTTTTATCTTACATTATGCAAGGAAAACAGCTTCTTTTTCTCCCTCATTCATGGCTAATTTCTGCTTAAGGAAACAATGGTTCAGAAAAGCTACATGTCTTTTTAACCCTCTGAGTGGTTCAGTCTTCTTTGTTAAGCGATTCGAAAAGCGAGCGATTGAAGAACCTTTATCTGTTTTAAAAGTGTGTCTTCCTCCCAGAAGAAAATATTCCGAAAGCGCAGCAGATCGAGTCTCTCCCCCCCTCTGAACTAGGAACAATCAGCAACCCCCGGAGGGGATAACCGCAAGAATACATTCTATTCAGCTTGGAACCTATTCAAACTACAGTGCCAGGGGACTGGGATATTTCTCTGGCCCTGGTTTTACTGCTTTCGGAAGATCCCATCTGTGGCGTGACTGAATTACACTTCATGTCTTCAAGATGCCCTCATTCTGCATATTGCCCGTGTCCATAACACCAGATGACAAAAATAAACGCCGTTAGACCAGACAAATGCCAGACCGTTTGGCCAAAAAAATGAAGGCTATATTACTTATTTTTCATGTTGTGAGTATCTAAAAACATCATTGAAGTTGCATGAAAGTTGATATTCTTTAGATGTCTGTGACTTCAATTTATTTGCTGTTTATTAATAGTTGTATTTTAGATATTGGCTGTACCTCAAATTATTAGTTGTCTTTTTCATAACCTTGACTTCAATTTATTTTCAGTCTTCACGTCAGTGTATTAGTCTACGAATGTAAAAATAATTTCCCTAATTTTAAGGATCAATAACAATGCCATTTATATATATATATATATATATATATATATATATATATATATATATATTACTAATCTCTGTTGGCACTATAAAGCTTTTCATATTGTTTCTTGATTTAGTATTTGGTAAAAGGTAGAAAATTTAGAGCCGATCACAAATATAAACAGCGCTTAACTGGATTAATCCGTTTTGTATGCACATAAACACTAGTTATATAGATAGTCACGTAATAATCTATATTCCAAAATAGCCAACAATAACCAATACATATGAAGGATTATAAATAACCTTCTTAACCCTGAATAATGTTTTAAATAAAATAATATGCTACAAGCCTTTTGTACTGAAACTCGTTACATATGCTTTTTAAGAGAAAGAGTTAATAATTCTCAAACTAAAGGTTACATTTTGAAAGCTAATGCACTAAATATTGGAAGAAATAGCTTATTCATATACCTTTATTTAGTACGCAAGAGATAGTAAACGGAAATTTGAAACTTTGATACTATTGTCCAGGTACTAGAGCATCCAGTCGCAAATTTTTCAAAATTAAATTTGGGGCCGTTCAAATATTACGTAAGCACCCAAGGGAGGGGGGAAGGGATATGCGATTTGCTTAATTTTGCTTACAAGGGGGGGAAGGGGAGTATGAGGGATGCTTACGTAAGACATTAAAATAACTTTATTTCCGAAAATCTCTTGTAACTTGCACAAATAATTTAATTTAAAAAAACTAAATTTGAAAAAAAAAATAAATTTGGCAAAGGAAAATTAATTTTTGTAAGCTTAAGCTTGAAATTGTAAGGAAATTAAACTTACATTTTTTTTTTTCATTTTAAGCCGAGTTAGTGTTTTTACTTTCTCGCATACGAAGAGAAAAT
Source organism: Araneus ventricosus (assembly GCA_013235015.1). Classification (NCBI taxonomy): domain Eukaryota; kingdom Metazoa; phylum Arthropoda; class Arachnida; order Araneae; family Araneidae; genus Araneus; species Araneus ventricosus. Next base: position 11,062 of record BGPR01046885.1, read on the forward strand.
TGTAATCGTCAAAAAATTCGAACTCGAGATTTTGACGAATCTCCATGTTTTAGACCTCCCTGAGTCCGAAAAACACAATTTTGGAATTATGTCTGTCTGTGTGTCTGTGAACACTATAACTCAAAAACTTGAATAGCTAGATGAATAAAAGTTGGTACACAGTTTTATCATCATGAATGTAGGTCCGTATAAAATTTTGGGCCAAATCCGTCAAAGGGTTGACTGTCTGTCGGTCTGTATAATCGCATACTTATAAAAATTACATCTCCTAAACCCTTTGGCTTAGATAAATAAAAATTGGTATGACGTTTGCTAATATTAATTATAGGCCTGTGCCCAAATTTCGTTTGAATCAGTATCGAAAAAGGCGTTCAAATTGCATAATTAATTTTTCTAATCCGATTCTCCATACGCATGCGTACTGGTAGCAATCTCTGTGCACGCGGAAGGATTACATCACTTTGCCCCTGTTTTACTTGCTTACTGGAAGCAATCTCTGCGCATGCGCAAGCTAACGAATGAGGTCTACTCCTGTTTTCTCCTCTGCACACGGAGCTTGTGCATTGGCTACAGTTTGATAGAAAATAAATATTGCTAAGTTTTAATACATACGCATCTCTTTCAATATGATTCTTCACCTAAATATTTTTACTATCACTATAATCTACAATGAAATTACCTTCCGATAGTCATTGAATTCTGGGTTACAGTAGGTTCGAATTTTTTATCCACGCAGGGGGAAGGGAAATGACAAATGTTTGAGAAGTATACGAGAAAGTTTAGGGGAGGTCAGTCCCGCTGGTTTTATTTGAATTAAGTCCTAAAATTTTTAAAATTAGATTATTACTGTTATACGTTTTGTAAAAAAAA
>BGPR01046886.1:0-11931 GCA_013235015.1 Araneus ventricosus
GAATAAGAGTTCGGTGTATTCTCTCGACTTGGCCATTTCCTCGAGGTACTCCGGTGGTGATTTGAAAATGCTGGATGTTTTCATTAGTACAATAATCTCCAAATGCTTTAGAGGTGAAAGCAGAGCCTCTGTCTGTTATTATTCTTTTGGGATTACCGAAAGTCTTTTGTTGTACTTTTAACTTATCCAAAGCATCTTCTGCGGAAGTAGATCTAACGGGATAAAGCCAAGTAAATTTGGTGAAAGCATCCACTATTGTGAGGATATGCTGGTATTTTTTGTTGGTAGAAGGCAAAGGTCCGATGAAATCAACGTGATAAGTACTTAATGGCACATCTTCTTTAGGAATGGGGTTGAGAAATCCATCTTTCTTTCCGCTCTTTTTGTTGGTCAAAATGCATGGCACACAGTTGACAATTACATTTTGTACTTGTTTACTCAAATTAGGTATGAAGAATTCCTGTTTGACAACTCCTTCCGTTTTGGCAGCGGAGAAATGTCCTTTCTCATGAGCTAACTTTATTATTTCAGTTTGCATATCTCTTGGTACAACTATTAATTCGCGACCATCAACATATTTGTAGAGTATTTCGTTTTTATCGAAAAAGTCTGAATCGCTGTTTGATCCAATCATTGATCTTAAACTCTGCGTGTATTCATCTTCTTGTTGTGCCCTTTTTAACCTTGCGGTTAGAGTATCGCTCGTAATTATGGCGACCGGATACCTACTAAGGGCGTCCACATGTTGCATTCGCTGGCCGGAACGATGGACAATTTCATAATCAAACTCTTCCAACAGTAATGCCCATCTCGCTATACGAGTAACTAAATCCTTTTTGTCCATAGTCCTTTGAAAGGCTGAACAGTCCGTTATGATTTTGAAATGATTCCCCATTAGGTAGGTGCGAAATTTCCTTAAAGCGTTGACAACAGCGAGAACTTCAAGCTCATAGCTGCGATACTTCTCCTCTGCTGGAGTAGTTTTCTTAGACATGTATTGAACAGGATGCAATTTTCCATCTTCCGCTTCTTGGAGTAGGACGGCTCCGTACCCTTGCTGGCTTGCGTCCGTGTGCAATTCGGTTGTTTTTTCTTGCTGGAAAATGCTTAATACTGGACTTTCAGTTAATAATTTCTTGAGTTTTTCAAACGCTTCTATTTGAGGTTGTTCAAAGACAAATGGGTTGTCGCTTCTAATTAGATCACTCAGAGGTTTCGCTATTTTAGAGTACGCTGGAATGAATTTTCGAAAATAGCCGGTGAGTCCTAAAAAGCTTTGTATTTGTTTGACTGTTGTTGGCACTGGGAACTTCTTGACAGCTATTGTTTTTGCAACTGAAGGGCGTACTGTTCCGTTTTCAACAACGTGACCCAAAAATTCCACCTTTCTTCTCAGGAATTGACATTTCTTAAACTTGATCTCCAAACCGTATTTTGAGGCGACTTCAAATACTTTCTTCAGTTTTTCTATACCTTCATCTTCATCTTTAGCTGGAATGATCAAATCGTCCATATAAATTATTACGATGCCTTTACGCATGAGTTCTCTGAAGATGCTATACACATATCTTTGGAATACACTTGGGCTTGTACTGAGGCCAAAAGGTACTTTATTAAATTCGAACTGCCAGTCTGGCACAACGAAGGAGGTAAAATGTTTGCAATCCTCGTTGACTTCGACATGGAAAAAACCATTTTTCAAGTCTAGCGTGGAATACACTTTAGCATCTTGGAGTTTATCCAATACATCCTCTATCAGTGGCAATGGGAAACGATCTTTGACTAGTTTTCGGTTCAGTTTCCTATAGTCAACGCATAGTCTGGCGGTACCATCTTTCTTCTTAACTAACACGATTGGACTTGCATATTCAGATGAGCTTTGTCTCACAATTCCTTGATCTAACCATTCGTCAATTTGCTTGTTGACTGCCTGGTTCTCTGGAAATGACAAACGGCGTGCTGGTTGGTAAACTGGTACATCATCTTTCAGGATAATTCTCATGGACACATTTGTCGTTTCGGTCTTCTTAGGTATATAGTTGTTGATTAGCTCAGAAAGTTCTTTTCTTATTCGTGGATTGGTAACATGCTTAACTTCAATTTCGTCCTCAATTCTTGCTTCGTAAACCTGTGTATGCATAAACCAAACCTTATCTTCATGTTTACGAAAATAAACACCTTTTCTATCGAAGCCAACAAAAGCCTGCTCCAAAATGTCCGATCCTATCACTGCTTGAAATTCCAAATACGGCGTAGGAACAACATGCCAAGTTACGGAATATTTCTCTCCGTCTAATTCGATTTCTCGTTGGAACGATCCTTTTGTTTTGACTTCGTACTTCCCTAATCCAGATAACACGACAATGTCCCTTGAGAGGTTTGATTGTTCGATGATTCCTTTGCTTACATCTTCACGAATGAGCGTAACTGAACTGCCGGTGTCGATGAGAGCTTCAAAAGTCTTATTTCCTATGGTTATTTTTCTGGTCTTAATTCTTTCTTTAGAAATCCGAGAACAGATTTGTACCGGAGAGCTTGAAGATTTATTATTTTTCGAATCCTTGCGGCGCTTCGTACAATCTACAGCATAGTGACCCGGTCCTTTGCAGTAGCTACACGTTAATTGTTTAATTCTTTTATCGTAAACAGTTCTCTTCGATTGAAAGTATTTCTTCTCATTCCCATTATTTCCAAGATGGAAATGTTCTTGTCCTCGAAAATATTTATGGTTATTGCTCGATCCCTTAGCGAATGACTTGAACTGCTTTGGTTTTATAGTTCTTCGGACGTCTTCATAATCTTCAAATTTCTTCGCTAGTTCGATTGGTGAATTAATAGTAGACCACTCGTCCAAAAAATGTTCCCGAAGATCATACGGCGCTTTTTCTTTCATTTGATCGGCTATGATTAACTCTCGCATTTGGTCGTAAGTGTTGACTTTTAAGCCTAAAGTCCATCCATCGAAATACGTCTGCAATTCGTGTTGAAAATCTTGCCATGTTTTTTCATCATCCTTTTGGTGAAACAAAAATAGCTGGCGAAATTTTTCCGGGGATAATTTAAATCTTTGCAATAGCAAATCCTTTACATGATCGTAATCATTACACTTATCCGCTGGCTCTCTTGCTATCAGATGGGCAATTTCAATGGGTATTAACCCTATAAGTTTTTGAACCCAATCTTTTTTTGGCAAGAAGGTTAGTTCTGCATGACGTTCAAATAAGGTGAGATTCAAACTGATATCTTCCTGCATATTAAACTTATGAAAAGTTTCGTGAATCGGTTTATTCGGTGTTTGAACGTTTTCGGCGCTATTCGGAATATTGGCAATCCGTTGGGCCTGTATTCGTAATTTCTCCAATTCGTATTCTCGTTCTTCTTTTTTTTTCCTTTCGTATCTTCTCTTTCTCAGCTTTTTCTTCTCCTTTTGTACGTTCCTCCACAATGCCATCAAGCATCTTCTTAACATCGTCTTCGACGTAATCTGGGCTTTTTACGATCAGTTCCTTTAACTTCAATTTAGAGAAACTCGCTTCAAAAGTAAGATCCAAATCTGCGGCGAGTGTCATCAAATCCTCTTTCCTTCTCGCGAGTAAAAATGCCATTTTTTAAAATTTAGAGTGGTGACCCAGAGAACAGTTTTAATTTTACACAAGTTAAAATTAGTTAAATTAATTAAAGTTTTAATTTACACAAATAAAATTCTCTAAAACCCAATTCCAATTGGACAAAACTATTTAAATGACGTGCAAAAAGTTTATTCACTCAAGCAAGAAAAAGAGATAATTTAAATAAGATGCAATCATCAATGATAAACAATTACGAACAAAAATAAACTTTTGAAAATTGCCGGAACCTGAATATTTGCCAAATAGCCCAATATTACCATCAATATCAATTTATTTTTTATCGAAAAGACAATGCGTTTTTCTCAAAATATCAAGAATAGATAACCAAGCAAAAATTCTGAAAGTATTCGTGAGTTAATCTGAAACAAAAAGAACAAATATATCTTTGCCTGAAATTAAGCTAATGATCGTACTTGTACCCACGAAAAAATAGAACAACTCATCAAAATTCAATTTGAGATACACTTAAGAACAGGAATTAAAAACACAAAGAATGCACTTAATATTATACTCAAAAACAGAACATTGATAAAATCAGAACAAAAATAAGAACAATGTACTTCCGCCCAAAAATGAGTCTAAATACTTACATCTGCTCTTCTAAGTCAACGATGTCTGGAACACTTTCGCTTATTCAAAACACTTTCACACATTAAATGCATTTATTTTCAGAAACACTATTACTTTATTTCCACAAGGACAGGCAATTTAATTGTTTGAAATATTTTATACCAGTAAGTTAAATTTCTCAAAAAGAATTGAAGCACAGGTAAATCGGCGTTACCTCTGACGTGTTGTTAATGATTGGTATTTTTACCGAATCATTTATTTCATTCTCGCTGACAACTCACGCAGGACCTGGAGATGATATTGGAATAATTCGAAGTAACTCCAGAGGCACTTTCGCTGGTGTTGACCTTAAGGACTGAGGGAAATTCGCTTCGTTGAAAATTCAAGCAATACCCGGATCTGACGCCAGGAATTCGATGCAATTCCGAAAGTGCCTTCGTCGGTGTTCTGGATTTTGCTGGATTCCAGTAGTCGCTGGATTTCGCTGAATTCTGGTGGTCGCTGGATTCCAGTAGTCGCTGGATTTCGCTGAGTTGCTCCGTATCGCTCGTTGAAGTTGCTCTCAATTTGCCGAAAATTATCGCCGTATCTCTTTTTCGATGCAAGGCCAGATCTCGACGTTGTTCAGAAGTTCAGGTTACTCATAAAGTTAAAATCGACGAGGAGGTGAAACCAAAACTGCTCTTAGTTAAAATTTTGAACATTGCTTAAATCTCGGGCCGAACTCCCAATTTGTAGGAAAGGTGTCTAGGGGATAAAGGTTCTAATTTGATGCAAAATGAAAATAGAGAGTTAAAATCAACTAATTTATTATTTAAACACAATTAAAACATTTAACTATTTACAAAGGGGTTAAAACAATAAACATAAGAGCAAGTTCACCTCCGAGATAGCACCAGGCTAATTCATAATTTACTTTCGCTCAGAAAACGGAGAGCCTAAATTATAACGACCGCTTCGGTGAAAAATCCAACATCGAACTGATTTAATTCCCGCCGCATGACGTGACGTCACTTCGCCATAAAACAGACGATTTTATTAGTGGTGCCATCTCTTACAATTTTAAATGAACAAAAATGCTAAAGTTAGTTTCTACATTTATTTTAATAATGGAAAACAACAAATCTTTCTCAAATTTTTAATTTTTTTTCTTTTTAAGAACAATCGTTTAACCAGTGATATAGAAAATCATTTAATAACTTTATTTGAGTATATAGTTAAGATAAAATTAAAAACTTTTTAATTACAAATTCAGATTATTTTGGCTTTAGAAAAGTCCCGTTTTGTGTGAAGCAACACGAGAGCTATTTATGGCCCAGCCTCATAATTTTCAACTGTGATCAGATTTCTAGGACAACACCTGAGCCGGTACCCCCGACTCTTAACTTCTGTTCCACACCAGCAGGAACCAGTACCGGATTATCAATTTGATAAGGCAAAGTGGGGAACTGTCTGAAGGCACCAGAACCTAGGGAGCTTAAAGGACAATTTTCTTTCAAAATTTTAGGTTATTTATTTTTTTGCTTCGGTTTAATTTAAAATAACCATGTACTTGAACTAATCAAACATCTTTTAAATTTAAGAACATTAATCTTAGGATTTTTTTTTCATGTTTCCAAATACACTTGCTGATCAATGTGACCTTTTTTGCAGTTGACTGACTGACTCACAAATCACTAGCTCTGACTTTGTGTTAGGATATTTGAATTGAGATAATTTTTTTTTTCATATTTTCCCCCATTTTATTTAAAATTGCTTTTAAACGAAAATTGTTATTTTTTTAACAAGCAACTAGATACTTGAAAGGTGATCTGCAATTAACTGTTTTGTTATTTCAGTTTGTCATAATATTTTTACTAGAAAATGGCTTACATAGAAATTAAATAAAAATCAATAAAAAATATCTGGTTTTGGAAGTTTAGAATGGGAAGGGGGCCCCCGAAAACTTAAATTGTCTATAGGCCTCAACGAGGCTTAATCCGGCGGGAGGACGATTAAAAATTCAGAAGTCGATTGAGTTGAGAATTCAAAACGATTTAAAATGTGCGATTTTACGGATCTAGTCACCTAGTGGAAAAAATTGTTAAAACAAAGCAAAGTAGCTACGTGAGACATTGCATTCGTTAATATTTGATCATAAAATCATTCATTTGCACACAAATTTTTTAAATCTTTTGTTACACCATAAATGTTTTTCTACAAATAGTAATTAATATTTTAGTTTAATTTTCGTGAGTTTATCTTTAAAAACTTCTACAAAAAATGTTATGATTAAATATTTGGAATTTTTTTAAAAACTTATATATGTATATTCAATAAACTACCAAAATTTCGTTTCCATCTGTCTAATTGCGTCTTGAAATTTGGGATTTATGCAGGTTACAAACAATTAAAGTTTCTTGTGTTACAAACTGTATCTCTACAAATTATGGACGCTTCTTTTCATACGACTGCGTTGAAAAAATATCTATACAATTGATAAAAAGTAGAAGCAGCTACTCAAAACTATTTTTCTGAAATCTCGGAAATGTTTTTCTGGACTATCTTAAAAGTAAATTAACTCTTTTTCAATTGAACAAACTAAATAGTGTTCTTAACTTATTTATGAAGGGATTTACCAGCAGATGGAATATTTATCATCGGAATTATAATTTTTTAAAAAAGAAAATACAATTGATCGATGGTTTTATAGCTATATAAAAAAAATCCGACTCATTTATTGCCACCTTCTAGGGTATCATTCAACCTCCCAGTCTTAGAACATTAACAGAAACAAAAGAAAATGAGTATTTTTAGTTACAGTAAATCTGTTTATTCTCAGGTAATTAACACTATAATACACAAGTTAACTATAGAAGTTCAAGAGTATATATACACACGGTCAAACAAATTATATCAATCTAAACAGGTTATGATCACAATTAAATAACTTAATTCCTAAAATAAATTTTTCTGACTAGACTTTTAGAATCTCGCACTTTACAACAGGTAATCTTGAGAATCTAATCGAAATGTAGGAAAAAAAAATTGGAATCTTATTCGAAATCCCCCCCCCCCCCCGAAAAAAAATTCGTGTGGTCTTATACAATTGAGTGAATTTTGAAGATTTTGTTTTACCTAGTTTAATAATTATAATATTTTGTCGAAATTTGAAATGGAACTCTTCATACAGAATAATTTTAAAAAACAAATATATAAACTCTGTGGTACTCTCCGTTCTGCGTGGGGTTTCTTTTATGTGAGTGATGGAGACAAATAAAGACCAATGGTTTTTATCCCAATTATTTATTAACTTCGCTACGGGATACGGACAAAGTACACACAACAATGATGAGATATTTACAACGATGAAACGAAATATAAAATGCTCACCCGCTCTGTTACATTTCGAGCTGTGAGTTTAATATCAAAACACTATTGATATTTCATGCAAAACATCCACTGGCTAAAACTCTAGTCCGCCACTCGCTGAGCCCATCTGCCCCGCGTCAGGAACTTCCTCGTTTAACTCTACTCTCAACACTCGACAGCTGCCAACGCTTCGTTGCTCCACAGCGCCCTCACAAACTCTATAAAATAATAACTGTTTTCATAAAGGTTAAGAAACTAAGAAACTTAACTACTATTTGTGACAATAATTTCCATTATATATTTCCAAGAACTTTAAGGCCCTTGTTCACAGACACTGAAGCATTTTATTAAAATTCTTAGCATCTTATCTGTTTTTATAACCGAATAAAAATAATTTTTATTATAATAACTATTTTTGGTGAATCCAATAAAATTAATCCAAAGATTATAAGTCTCATAATTAATTTGAGAAGTAGAGATATTTGCGTAAAAAAAAATTAGTATTTACTCCATTAAAAATAAAATTATTTAAATACTTCACTCTCAATTTTTTCATCCGTCATTTAGATAGAAATAGGGAAAATCTTTAATAAGGGCCTAGATATTTACATATTGGATTAAAATATATGAAATTTCAAATTCTACAGACAAGTTTTGCATTAAATATATAGTACTGCAATTAACTTTCATCTTAAATAATAAAAAAATACTAATGCAAATGTTATTATCATATTTTATAGGAAAAATTTATTTTGACAGAACTTAATTCATTTTGATGTGGTAATGAAATTCACGTGTTTCATCTTATGCACGAAAACGAATTCGTACTTTCACTAAAAAGTAAAAATTTTCTCGTGAAATTCTTTTCTCATATCACATAACAGGAAATGCAGTCGTAAAAAAATTCCACTTCTCTGTCCCAGGACAGAAAACTGGCACTGCCTCTGAGGGGAGAAAAGAAATCTCCACACCCCGGCGAGGAATTCTTGGAAGGGGAGGAGGGGGGACGTTACTCTACTCAATCAATGTCATGCATTTGGCGGGAAAGCTCTATAGGCAGCTTTTGACCATGGCAGTCGGTCGATGCAATGTACGCTTGATTGACAATTTGCCTTGATCTTTGTATTAGATACTTTTTTGTATTTGAGACCCTTTAGAACCCAATTCAATACTCGAGATAGCACGGGGTCTCTTAAAGTTGCTTGAGAAATTTCATCTGCTTTTACCGGTGGATTATGCAATTCTTCGAGAAATAACACCTCAGGAGGTGAAGGGATATCTGTTTCTGGAATCTCTAGAGGAAGACGACTCAGGGCATCAGCATTTTGTATCTTTTTTCCAGGACGGTGAATAATAGTAAAATTATAAGCATTCAGCATCTGAGACCAACGCAACATGCGCGGTGAAAGTATATCAGGAGTAAGCTTCATTTTGTTGAAAAGTCCAAGGAGCGGTTGATGATCTGTAACTAGAGTAAATGTATGCCCGTACAAGAAGTAATGAAATTTTTTAACACCAGCTATGATGCTAAGGGCTTCTTTATCTAGTTGAGAATAATTCCGCTCTGTCGACGTTAATGTTCTGGAAGCATACGCAATTGGAGCTTCACGACCATCTGGCATGAGATGACTTAAAACATAACCTACACCATATGGTGATGCATCACATGTTAAAATGAGAGGAAGTTTTTCATTGAAAGGAACTAACACACTATCTGAAGAAAGCAGTTCCTTTACAGCAGCGAATGCTTTTTCATGAGCAGAAGTCCATTTCCATTCTGCGTTCTTTTCTAATAACCGGTGAAGAGGCTCAGCTATAGTAGCTTTGTCTTTTAGGAAACTGTGGTAAAAATTAAGCAGACCCAAAAAAGCTTGAAGCTCGGTTTTGTTTTTAGGACACGGGGCTTCATGAATAGTCCTGACTTTGGAATCTGACGGATGGATTCCTGAAGCATCGATTACAAAACCCAAAAATTCTACAGCTTTTGTTTTGAATATACATTTGTTCTTATTAGCTCGTATTCCCGATTCAGACAAACGCTCTAGCACTAGACGTAAATGATTACATAATTGTTCCTCAGTTGCTGCAAAAATAAGGACATCATCAAAATAAGGAAAAACACCTGGAATTCCTTTCAGTAAATCTTCTATAAAATTCTGGAATAAACCAGGAGCAACATTCACACCAAATTGCAAACGATTTACTTTAAATGCTCCCCTGTGCGTTACAATTGTCTGAGCTTCAGCAGAAGCATCATCAACCTTTAACTGCAAATAAGCCTGAGCTAGATCTATTTTTGCAAAGAATTTTCCATCAGCTAAATTGGCCAAAATATGATTGACTGAGGGTATTGGAAATGGATGGTTTTTCATGGCTTTATTAATTGTTACTTTGTAATCAGCACAAAGTCGAATTTCTCCAGATTGTTTGATTATTGGCACTATGGGAGTGCTCCACCTTGGGTTTGAGATGGGTTCTAACACACCTTGATCCAAAAGCTTATCGATAGCAACGTCAACCTTTTTCCTCATTGCCAGCGGAATATTTCTGGCCTTAAAAGAGATTGGTGGGAATTTAGGATCAATGGGTAAAGAAATTGCTGGACCTTTATATGATCCTAAATCTTCAGAGAAAACATCTTTGAATTCTTCAAGAACAAATTCTATATCAATTTCAGTACGGTAAACGCCTACGAACTTTATTCCTAATGGCTCGAACCATTCCATTCCCAGGAGATTTGCACGTGAGCCCTCAGCAATCAATAATCGCAATTTACCCTTGAAGTTAGCATAACGCACATTTACATAAATTTGCCCTCGAATACGTATTGGAGATTTTTGATAGTCACATAACTGAAATGTAAAAGGGAAAATTTTGGGTTTCTTATTTGGCCATAAGCGATCTAGTTCGTCTGAAGAAATGATACTGTAATCAGAACCAGAATCAAGTTCCATTATACATTCACCTTCCCCTAACTGAATGGAAACGTTTCGTTTCATTTGTTTACATTTTGTATTCTTCAAGTCACTCAAATTATAGATAGCAGCAGCTTCGTTTACAGATTCGCTTTTCACAGCATGAGTTGATGAATTTTTATGCATATGGCCTGTACGAGGCATCGAATCATTTTTGCGTTTGGCCCTGCAAGCACGCTCAACATGTCCTTTCTTTTTACAAAATCGGCAAGTGACATCTCTAAATTTACATGAGGAACGGTCATGATGACCCCCACAGCCGTAACAAATAACATCAGCTGACTGTGCATTTCCGGGTTTAGACTGACTGCTACTCGATTTCTGAAAAGTTCTTTTATTATTGTTACTATGCTGTCGAATCAAATTGGTAGAATTACCGGTATTGAATTTTTGAGAATGAATATGTTTGGCTTGTTCCGCGGCAGATTCTGCTGCAACAGCCCTCAAAAATGCTTCATTGAAAGTAAGAGTTGATTCAGCGAGCAGTCGTCGCTGTAATGCTTCATCCTTAATACCGCAAACTAATTGATCACGCAACCGTTCTGTGAGCGTAGCGCCGAAATTGCACTCTTCCGCCAATCGGCGTAATTCCGTTACGTAAGAAGAAACAGTTTCGTTATTGTGCTGCAAGCGTTTATGAAATTGGAAACGGCGATAAATTCCAGAAGAAGTGGGTGCGAAATGTTCTTTTAAAACTTTTATTAAATCATCATATGATTTAGTTGAAGGAGATTCTGGTGCCAATAATGAACGTAAAACACCAAGAGTTTTAATTCCGCACACAGCCAATAATACCGCTCTTTTCTTTTCAGCATTAGTTATTTCATTTGCTTCAAGAAAAAATTTTAATTGTTCTGCATAATTATCCCATGAAATAGGATTAGAAACATCGAATTCACCAATTGACCCAATAGTCGACATTATGAACGCTATGAAGTTCTGAGTTCGAAAACGAAAGTTCAGAACGAATAAATAACAGACTTACAGTTCAGTAGACTGCTTTTCCGGGATGAAACCGTATCCCGTCCTCGTCGCCAATTATGTTGCATCTGTGAACATGTTATGAATTTCCAAGAACGATCATCTGTATTTGTAGAACACTTTTAATCACGGAACACAGAACAACACGAATACAGAAACCATAACTCAAACTAGCAAAAACAGTTAAACATACAGTTACAGAGACAACAGTTAAGCACACAGTTAGAGATTAAGAATTGAATAGAACAGATCACAACAGGACATAATCAAGATACTATTCTCACCAATAAATTTTCAATAACATATACGTGCAGCTTTTTCCAATGCTTGAAATAAAAGGCAGGCAGGGAAAAATTTGATAAAATACAATATGCATTTTAGTTTCTTTCTCCTGTCTCTTTGATTTCAAAATGGAGCAAAGAAAT
>BGPR01046887.1:0-11931 GCA_013235015.1 Araneus ventricosus
GCTTAAAGTAAACGATCTAAATGCATACGGCTCCGTTCTCTTCACTTTATTGCAAAGCTTGACACAGAACGCTGTATTGTATTGAAATTCGAAAGGAAAACACTCCCGTTACTTCAATTCATACTTTTTTTAGAAGCCATGTTTTAAAAAAAGCAGAACGTCTTTTTTTTCTTTTATTTTCCATCCACGTTCATACTCGGACGTGTTTAGTTGTTAAAGCGGAAACGCAGAGCAAAACTGTGTGAATTCTTTCACCTTTGAGCAGCGACCTGAATTTCAAATGAGCGCATTAAATTCTACAAACGGCGTTTAAGAAGAGCAAGATAGGCACCTGAGCAATTTTTGTTATAGATGAGGTGAAGACATTTAGATGCACGAGATTATAATGAAGTCAATCCACGTGATTTCACAGGCACGTGACAAACGTAATTCCACGTGTAGTGTAACAACAAGTGACCAGACGTACTGGGTTAGCCGGTGCATTCTTGATTTTGGACTCTTTGACCTGTATTTGTACCGAATTTGATTTAAATGTACCGAATTGACCCATTTTTTACTTTCTTGTGTACGAAGTACTGGAAAAGAAAATGATGCAATTTTCTAAAAATTCGACCTTCAGATTTTGATGAAGCTCCAGCTATTAAGCCGGCCATTCACTTCATAGATAAACTGGATATTTTGGAACACGAGAAGGAAAATACCATAAAAATCTATGGAAATCAGCCAAATGGCTTGTGGTGGTTGAAATTCCGTCTGGACTGAAATCGGAACGAAAAATCAGAGGGACACTGAAAGAGGCTAGCGAAAAGAAAAATTCCTTGTGTAGATTGACGCCTGGCTTCGAGGGTAGCATAAATTAAAATCTGCCTACTGGGGAAAATCGAAGATCGATTAACAAGCAGCTGTAGAAAGGGAAAGAAGATCGCTCTCCTGTACATTCGTTCAGATTAGCGTCCTTTAAAATATAAATGAATGGCGTGCCTGTATTTTTCGATTAAAATGGGTGGAAAAAAATCGGGCTTAGGACAAGTGTCATGGCTATACTTCAAGTGAATGGCCGACTTTAGACCTCCTTGATTTCAAAAAAAAAAGTTTTTGGAATTTTCTCCCTGCCAGTGAATGAACGAGTAGATGAATAGTATGGGGGCTTTAGACTAGAAAAATTGACATAAATGCAGTAACGTTTTGTCACCCGGGCCAGTGGCGTAGCGACAGTAAGTGGGTCCCGGAAAATAATATGATTTTTTTTATCCCAGTCGTCATCAGTGGCTTAACAAGTTTAATTTATGCCTGCTCATTATATTTTTCTTTAACAATAGAATAAACGCAGGCGCTCTCTAAAAGTAGCGCCCGTGGCATCTGTACCCCCTTGCCCCCCCCCGGCGCTACGCCACTGAATTCATCAACGGAAAATCTGTCTGTTCATGAGCATCTCAAAAACACAACAAAGTAGGTGGATAAAATTTGGCATATGTAGTCTTATCACCACAGTTTTCGATCCGTGACAAAGTTCTGAGCTAATCTATCGATGGGTTAACAGTCCAGTGGCGAATCCGGGGGGGGGGGGGGGGCGACGGGACTGCAGCCCCTCAGACCCAAGCCAGAATTCTCGATTTTATTTAAAATCACTACTGTTTGTTCTTAATTTCCTTTTTTAAAAAAAATCTATGAAAACGTGACAACATTGATTTCTGGCATGACAGGCTCCAAAATTTTCCTACTTTTCTAGTCATTCCACTTGTAGCGTTGACGCGGTCGAAAATATTTTTTGGCTAGTTATTTCATTGTATTTTTATAAAATTATCGAAAGTATTGTTTTGTTCTTTTTGATTCTTATTGTCAGGTGAGCAAAGTCTGTAAAGTTAAAGTGTTTTGGTTTACATAAGTCATGAGGTTTGACATTCGCCAGGACGACACAAAATTTTCATGACCCCCCCCCCCCCCCCGATTCGCCACTGTGTCCGTCTGTCTATTCATGTGTTTGTAAACGCGATAACTCAAAAACACACACAAAAAAGATGGTAATTTTAGTATACGGTCTTTCAACAAATGTTTATTTATGCCAAATTTTAGATCCAATCGATCAAAGTGAAGAGGTATTGTTCCAAAATGTTTATTCGATTCTACACAATATGGATGAGTTTTCTGGGGTTTTTTTTTTTTATTCGCTGACGGTTTTCCGGTAACATCCGATTTACGCAATCGCCAAATCCGAAAAAAGAGCGATAACGACAAATTATGGCAGCCTTTCCACAAAATGAGCCTCTCTTTTTAAGTAAACTTTGATAGCTGCAGCAATAGGAACATCAAATTAAGTACATTCAAAGTATCCTTAAGCCATAATATTAAAATCTCTACTTAAAACATTAATTAGCATCTTCAGACAGAGTATTGAAGTTTTGAAGATTCCCATTGACGACACATTCCAGCAAAAGTTCTACATACTCTAAATAAACAAAACAGAAAACTCCTCCATGCGACGAAGCTAAACACTAAATGCACCATAAGTATACGAGAAATCATGGGCAGAACGCAACGTTTGCTTATCAGTACGCAACACACATTTAAAAAAAATAAGAGCTGATAATTATATACGTTACAGCTCTTATATAATAAAAAATATGTTATTTAATTAATTGTCCCGAAATGCTGACTAAAACCTTCCCCGTGCTTCATAGCATCTGTCAGGAAAATTTGAAGAAAAAAAAAATCAATAGTTTTGATTTCTATACCGTATCAACTATTTACGCGTTTTACTGTTATTTATACGTATTGTTGAATGCAAGATGCGCAAAAGATACCAGATATATATGTTACATATACTTTCGCATATAAGATGCGAAAACGATTTTAGATCTATATATTACATATATTTTCGCAAATATATGTTACATATATATTTGCATATAAGACGCGCAAAAGATTCTAGATATATATTGTTCCAAACATGGAAACTCGCTTCCCATGAGAAAGAGAGTTTTACAGTGGGTAAGTATGGGATGACTGGCAGCAGCCACGCCTGGACCCCTGACTTTGGTGACGAAAATGGGATTCTAAAAGGTGCTGGCATTTTCTACATATCTCTATTGGGAGAGGAGATACGCTTTCATGTACTAGATGATTCCATGTGACGTCACAGCTTGCCGGAGGAGACTATATAAGGAGAGTGCTTGGATCACGGAGTGAATGTTGATTGACTTTGAACGTGTTGATCGACTGGGATCGCCTTGGAGTGCGAACGTCTTTGGAATCTCTGTTTGGAGTTCTATCCGCTGTGCGAGCTAGTGTGCCGAGCGGTATTGAGCAGTGTGTTGATCGACTGGAACGACTTTGGAGTTTCGTCTACTGTGCGAGCTAGAAAGCTGGTGAGCTGAGCGCTATTGAAAGTGCTGTTCATTCTCCATTATCCTGTTTGTTGGACTGTTTACACCATACACCACAGAACGATTTTTGTAACAATATGTTACATATATTTTCGCAATATATTTCGCATATATATTTTCGCAAGAATGTGATACATATATTTTCGCGCGTATATAAGACGCGCAAAAGATTCTAGATTTAAACTGCACATTTGACAGGTTTCACGTGAACAGGATCTGATTCGAATAGAATTTTGCTTCTTTATTTGAATCGTAACGCGGATTAAAAAAAAAAAAAATCAGCGCTCCAGTATATCGAGAGATGTTTTCCTGTTCCCTCGACCTTGAGGATGACCTTTGATTGTTGTGTAAATAAATATTCCTCACGTATCGCAACAGCTGAATCGCAGATGCAATTTCATCTCTGTAGTCTACTTACTTTTATGATTCTCGGCATTGACACTGAATCAAGTTATCTCAGTTTTACAGCTTGAACACACATAATACAAGATGGGCTTGGCCATTGCGACGACCAGACTTTTGGAAAAGAGCAGAATGATGTTACTTTTTACGCGATTTTATTTGACGCGACTTCTTGTTTGTTGTAAATTTCAAATTTGTAAAGATGGAATTTTGGAATATTCGCTAACTTCCTTAGGTACCATAGTTCTGAAATTGTGTACAACAGTGTGTTGGGATGATCATAATATTTTCAAAACTTAATAACCAACTCATCGATTAATGTTAATAAATTTTGCATATGAGAGAGCTTCATCTGTTAGTGTAATGATAAAAAAAAATCGTTATAAGATTCAATGATATTTATAGTAATGAATAACGAAATATATTAAAGACAAAAAAAGTGGAAAATAAAAAACAATGAAAAAGTTTTTAAAAATTTTTTTAATTTTTAAAAAAATCAAAAATTCGCTGTTCGGAACTAAATAGCAAAGACGTGAAGCCACGAAAGCAGTAGGATAAGGGAAGTAAGCCATAATGAAAATCATAAGAAAATTCCCAAGCATTTATTAAAATTAAAATATCTATGGACATAATTAAAATTTCATTCTACTTTTAATATTTAGATCTACGTATCACGCTTTTGTAATTTTTGCTTGGATCCGCCAAATTTTTGATAAAAATATTGTAAGGCATTGTTTATACGTCTTTCAAAAGACTGACGTAAAACGACGTATAAATGAAAAGAAGTATAATCGAAATTTTATTAAACATCTTTGATTATTACAAATTTAATACTGCTAATGCAAATTCATTTTAGAGTTTTAATTATAAAGTTTTTTTAAGACATTACTAGTATAATACTGCCCATAGTATTGAAAACCATAATAAAATTTTAAAATTAAAAATTTATCGTAAAACCGAGAAAAACCATACCTTTATTGAATATCTTGAATGCAAATTTCCATATCTTGTACAATGTTAACCGTCGTGTGAAGTGCTGATTGTCTGAGAGTATTAAGTGCAGCATTATGAATGCAATTAATTCCGTAGAGTGTTTTTTCGTTATTCTTTTGACAAAAAAATGTTCGAAGTTTTTCAATGAAATCTATTGTGTCTTTAAAGAAAGTTGGAATAACTTCTTCATCATCGCTTAAATTAGTACCAGACAATTTGTCTTCTATTAATGCATCAACTGTGATAATTTCAAAGTCGCTTAAATTAGTAACAGGCAATTTGTCTTCTATTAATTCATCAACTATAAATAATTTCAAAGTCTCTTAAATTAGTACCAGACAATTTGTCTTCTATTAATTCATCAACTGTGAATAATTTCAAAGTCTCTTAAATTAGTACCAGACAATTTGTCTTCTATTAATTCATCAACTATGAATAATTTCAAAGTCGCGGCATCTTTATCACAATTCACATACTAGAAAAGAGGAAATTTTCTCAATTAGAACGGGGGAAAACGACGTGCAACCGAAGCTTTGCGTCGTATAAACGGAGAAATTTAGCATTACAGTGAATACGAATGAATCGGGATCGTGATGAAACGAGGTATAAATGAGAAACGTATAAACGGTGCTTTATTGTATATTATTTTCTACGTTGTAGAACACTAAGAAAGGATTTATTTCATTTTTTAAAATTTTTATTATTCGATTTAAACATGATCTTGATATAATTGATATTCTTCTTCAAATAAACTGAATTAAGACGTTACACCCCCTGCTCGCTCCGCTCTCAACCCCCCAAGAATCACGTTGTGATATCTTTGATCCCAGCTCACTTAGCTCTCTCAGCATTCAGTTACGCGTTTCTGCTAGTAATAGGAAATTATAAGTTCATTAATTAATTGAAATTGCACGAACTGCTAACCTTAATTTTTCATCAATTTCTAAAAAATAAATCATCAATTTCTGAAATTAAGATTTTGTGGTAGCAAAGAGATATACTATATGAAAATGCTAGAAAGAAATTTGAAAGCTAAAACATATAAATCTAAAATATTTAAAAATCAAAATTATTTACATCAATCAGCAATCGGCCATTTAAAACTTCTTGGTATACATAATTGACTTTCTCTACTTGGAGCGACAACAGACATCGAGTTCCAGTGAATCACTGGTTAGCAAATCCTTCAATATTTCTGGCGGATTCGACTGATTTTCCAAAATAATTGTTTTTTTTTTATCGTGGCAACATTTCGTGTATTTTCCACTTGAATTTACTCTCCCTCCCCCTTCCTAGAAACGTGCCAGTTAAAAATAATAGTCCTCTCATAGTAGTCCCACAACTACGCTCCTGTAGTTCGGGAACTTCGCTCTGTACACAAAAATTCTTAACTCTATTTCGTTCATTCCGACTGGTTCTTGAGTGATTCTTCAACGGTTTCATTTGCCCTAACTTCTCGTTTCCGAGATTTCGATTTATAACCAAAACTGCACGACTTAAACTCATTTTGTTCAAACTATCTAACTCAAAAAATATTTCGTTGTTTCAGACTTTCCACCGATTGAAACATGTAAACGATGCAAACTTTCGCGCTGCTGCTAAACAACGATTAAGAAATTCGCCCCGATTTTGTGTCCATATAAGTGTTTCATATAGCTAGATAGATCAAATCGAAAAAAAAATCAAACTTTATCCTTGGGAAGATTTGTTTGAAATCCGGTAAAACATTTTTAACACTCAATTTTTAACAGATTTTATCAAAAGATATAAATATATATATATATAGAATTTTTGTTGATTTTATTAAAAGCTTTATTTCCCATGAGCGTGAAGAAAATTTAAATATGATTATAAGAAAATGTTAATTGAAGCTCATGAGAAACATTACTTCGTTATTGTTTTATTTCTACGAACCCAAAGTGTTCTGTTGAAATCCGGACAAATTTAATTTACTGTTCTTTTCCAGGATTTTCTGTTAAACAAAAACAAAACAAAAAAAAACCCCAAAATATATTGACTTTCTCTTCATTCTCTTAAACAATCCTTCGTATTTTCAATTTTAATGAATATTTTTTCTGTTTTATTAATAATTATAAAGAATTTTTTATTACAAATGTCTCTAACGTCAAAATTTTCTTACTGTATTATAGTGTCTGAAACAACACATCATTTTTAACCCATCTTAAAGATAATATTCCATTTCAAGTACATTCAATTTAAAAAGATTTGATACCAAAGGATGGGAACAATAGCCAGCCAAAATGAAAAAAAGAAGCTTCTCCCATCTAATCAATTTCGCTTAAACATATATTTACCCTTAACATGAGCACAGCTGCAACTACTTACGGTTGTTGGACGTCACAGCTGCAACTCTATCAAAACACAATTTCGTATCTTATTTAAGTTTTGCTTGAGGTTTGACGAGGAGACTATTTTTAGGAAAAAAGTTATTGATTTGTTGGAGTTATTCGTGGTTGAAGAATATATGATAGAATATGAGGCTTGGGTCTGAAATCGTTTACTACATTTATATTTTTTCAGAATCACGTTTCACAATAAAAAGATTTTTTTAAAAGTTAATACTTCAGATTTTTTTTGCCTATTCCTTCTGCTTATATCAGTCGCGACCCCCCCGCCCCGCCCCCCACAAAAAAATTATATTGTTTTTATACTTCAAACCTAATGACTTTTGTGAACCAAAACACTTTAACTTTACAGACTTCACTCACCTGACAATAAGAATCATAAAGAACACTACAATACTTTTGATAAGTTAATAAAAAAACACAATGAAGTTACTAGATAAAAAACGAATCGGTTGATGTTAAAAGGGGACTTCTGACATCTGTCGTGTGAATTTATCTTTAATTAACTATATTAAATTTAATTATAGATTTTAGATAAGAGTTTATGCAACCAAGATCCAAATAAAATATCTTATAAAAGGTACATTCAAATAAATTAAGCAATCCGCGTTGTGTTCAAAAATATTTTAGCAATAACCCCAGGAAGTAACATTACACAGACATAATTTTAAAAGGTAGCACCAGACCTGGATAATCTGCTAGGATACAGTGTAGAATAAAACACAAACATGAACAAATGACAGAAACTGTGATAAAAATTAATTTCAGTTTATTCAAGAATTTTAGAAAATGTGAAGGCATTTTGGTGGGGATTTACATAACATGAACCGAGCACGTATAATGTAGCTCTGGATTCAAAACACTCACATGTCAGTTGGATAAAAACTCAAAGACAGGTTAATTAGAGTTCATATCAGTTCTATGTCTTCTATCCGACCAACATAATAAAAGTCCTGAAAATCCCTACTTAAAGTTATTGCTGGTAGTTTAAATGTAGTTAGAATGGAAATGCTTGAAAAGGTAGTCAACTAAATTAAACACACAAATTTAAAATGCATTCCAAATTCACACCAGTATTACATACATATAAGTGTTCACTCACAAAAGCAACTTCCTGTATATCAGGATATAGCATACTAGTAACCAAAATTTAAATCTTCCTATATTCATTACATTAGTGAACCGTCTGCACATCACATAAAATTTACAAATCCGAAAGTTAAATTTCTGTGGCTCTGAGCCTACCAATTTAAAACTTTTAAATTAAATTTCTCAATATCAAAATATAAACAGACTTATCTGAGAACATCATTTGTTGACGGTTGAGCTGGGGGTCCGGTACAGAAGCACAAGAGGAGCTGGCAGGCCAGGCGAGTATCGAATCAATTATGATGCATTTCATGACACCTTGTTGTAGAAATTTCACTTCCTCCTAACTGGCATCCATGGCACTAGACCTTGTGGCAGTCAGCTCCCATCTGCAGGTGGTTTCGACAGGCTTGCATGGAGAAGTCAGCAGGCACTTCAGTAGCAGGGCTCCAGGACTCACGCTTCAGGTACTTTAAAAACAGGCAAGGACGGTTGTCTGGTCAAGTTACTGCCGGGAAAAGGCCAGGCTGCCCAGAGCCGCTTACACCGCTAGAAGTGGCAGCCAGTCCAGCACTCCGAGGTAAAGGGGCCAGCCATGGCCGCACTTACGGATTCACCTTCTACGAAACTGTAGCCTCGATGCGTGCAAACAGTTTCAAGCTGCCGTTATCATACAGCCGAAATATTAGAACCGTTAATGGCAGTTATCATTCCACACGTCGAGCATCAGAGTTCACACTTTGCCCCGAGATCATTGCCATAACGCCAATTTCTTCGGCTTCAAAAAAATCAAGACATCCTCTTCTTCCAAGGTCTTGTCATCAAAATCCTGTCTCCAAAATCTTGTTCTTTCTTCTTCCAAAGTCTTGTCCCCTTCTCCGTCAAGCACTCTCCCTCTTATACAAAAATCAGATGTCGTGCCAAGCTTTTCCTTCATCGCTCCTTCCAGAGCCAAAGGTCAAGCTTTTTCCATTGCATGGCATAGAAACAAAATTAAAGTTATTGTGCTAAGACGCCAAACTGTCCTCAGAAACTCGCCAACCAGACCAGCAACCCCTTGTGCACGCCCCAAAGACTTGCAGATAGCCAATTGGAAAGCTAGGACTCTATCTTGATTGGAGGTCGAGGATTCTCAGAAAAAGGGTAGGTATTGCCCTGACACCCAAAGGATAATTAATCAAACTGGACAAGGCCCGGAAAAGGTTATTGTGTAAAACAGACAATTTGTCGCGTCAGGATAGTAAAATTTGGGTGGTCCGTTGCACGCTTATTGTCAAGGAGTCATAAATGGCAGGAAGTGAAATTGATCTAAGTAGTAAAACGGGAGATTCGGATCCTTTTCTACAAAGGAGCGGAGGACTCAAGAAACAATTTTTAATTTCAAACTTAACGGGGGTTCAAGACGTGAAATAAGCAATTACAGCGATTCAAACAAACACGTGCGTTTCTCAAGGGAAGGGGGAGTATATACGGTAAAAGAGGAAAGAAAAGGTCGTATTCTAAAAGGGGGTTGTATAAAGTTACAGGAGGGCTAGCTGTCCAGAGTTCAGAAGTGCATAAGAAAAAAAACATTTCGTGTAATTTAGACAAAGAATTACAACAAAGAAATTTTTAAGTGTCTTAACAAAAAATAAGGGAATTATTTGCCGAAAATAAACATTAATTAAAATAAACTACACCACACATCTAGAAGAGAACTGCTATATTGATGTTTAAAAGGGGACTTCTGACATCTAGAAGAGAACTGCTATATTGATGTTAAAAGGGGATTTCTGACATCTAGAAGAGAACTGCTATATCGATGGCTCCTCTGCGAAGAAGCCTTCTATTAACAGCACATGGAAACTTTGGTGCTGTACCAAAACGTGTATGTGAATGGTAGAAACCCCGTTTTTACACCAAAGATGCATTCACCTTCATCAAATTAAAAACGAAGATAAAAATGTAATTTCCGCCGAGAATGCAGAAGTCCCCTTTTAACATCAATCGATTCAAGTGTTTTCTAGCTCTGGGGGAAGCTGTAGTCCCCCTGGATTCATCACTGGCTTCTATTCGTTATCAGTATTATATTCCAAATTTTAATTCTTGTCGTGATTGAAGAACATGTAATAGATTACAATGGGAATACAATGTTTGGACTAATATCGCTTTTTAATTTGTAACTTTCGTCTGTAAATATTTGTTACTTCCTTGAAAAATATCAAAACCGATCGATGACAATTAAGATTAGTTCGAGGAAGCATTTAGACGATGAATTGAGGTGCAGAGCCATCGGTAGGCTTGAAGCTGGGCAATCTCGAAGATAATCATAAATAAAAATTGCATACATTTTTAGAGAAAATTTGTCTTAGAACGACAGAAAATTTTGGCTTTAATGTCCGATAATTAGCTCCTGAATAACGGCAACGTTCGGATACTAATATCCCAGGTCATAATACGATTTTTTCGTCTCCCCCACATCATCAGTGACTTAACTTGGGTAAACGGCGCCCAGAGTATGGTATTTTGTCTCCCTCTTAGCGTATTTGGCTTTAAAAAGTGTCATCATAGCCAGTAACGTAGCGACAGTAAGTGGCACCGGACAAAAATATTAATTTTTCCTCATATTTTTTTACCCCAGTCGTCATCAGTGGCTTAGCAAGTGTAAATGGCACGAGGGGAATGGAATTATTTTTAAGCCCCATCATCATATTTTGCTTTAAAAAAGGCAGTAGTAATAGGTGGTCCTGGGGGAATACAATAGAAGTGGGTGTGGCACCTGTCAATCACCCCCTCCCCCCTCTAACCGTACTCCTACAGAGAGGTCCAACCCCCCTTTTTCATCCTCCCTTTTTCTGACGTCATCTTAAAGATTTTGATCATGTCTCGAGTTATCTGGAATGTCAATCAATTAGTAATCTTGATTAATCAAGGCTTAATTATTTATTTCAATTAATTTAATGAACTTATTTTTAATCGAAATTAGTTGCACGACTTTGATGCAAATTGTGACAAAACTTCCATTTCTGCGAGCCGGAGATCGATTTGCCGACCATCGAGTTCGTAGACAAACGTTCTAACCCCTAGACTACACAGGACTTTGAAAGAAGGGACAAAACAATTTATTTAAATTTTACTTCAGCATAAGTGCTAGTGCCGCCATCTATCTTTGTAAGAAGAAACTATTGTCACTTATAATATTTCATATAGAAAATGGTTGAATCGAATGAAATTAAGTTTTTCGCAAAATGTTAAAAGTTAGGTTTTGACTCTATGGCGCCCTCAAAACTGGTGCCTGGAGCATCTATACCCACTTCCAACCTCGCTACGCCACTGCCTGCAGCTCGTTATGTTTTTAAGTTATCGTTTTCATTGACAGACGGACAGACATAATTCCTTTTTTTTCGGTGTCCGGGAGGTCTGAAACATGAAGATTCTTCAATATCTCTAGATCGAATTTTTTTGACGATTACAATAATATCCCTTTCTCTGAAAACAATAATGACAAAGAGTCAGAGCAAAAAGTGTGTTTGGGTACTCTTCTAGAAATTTTGTGGATGCAATTCAGAACATTTCCTTCTATAGCATATAGCATAAATCTGATCACTTATAATAAGTAGTTGAAAGTGGGAGAATGAGGGAAAAATAATCTCTTTTTTTCATTTGTATTAATGAATAAATTAAATTTCAATTTGAAATGTTAAATACGATCACATTCG
>BGPR01046888.1:0-10956 GCA_013235015.1 Araneus ventricosus
AAAACCTAATTATATACAAATAGTAACAAAATATTAATATAAAAGAGCAAAATAGTAGTATTTTGAATCTTGATATATCTTTGTTTCTTTAAATCTTATCTTTACTTTATGAAAACAAATATTCTTAAAATTAGATTAAATTTTCTTTTTAAAAAAGAACTCAATAAGATCAAACCTATTTGTGCTATCACTACTTATACCCACCTGCAGGTACATGTATCTTTGTTGACATTTCTAGTGAGGTGATATGGGAGGTTTTACTTGAAGGGTGGGGAATTTGCTGCCACTATATTCTCAGAACCCATCTTGAAATGCCTTTCTTTCTAAAAGAAAGGAATTATAAGTGGAAAAAAATCATACAGAAAGTTGTTTTGAACCTCGATTAAAAATAATTCTAGTAATTAAATAACTTCAAATTGAATCCTGGCTGGTTTTAAATGTTTTATTTTAAATCAAATGGTGATACTACACTTCTTATTACACCCCATCCTCCAAGTGTGACACTCATTATGATCTGCCCTCATAGAAAGTTAAGGAAAAATATATTACTTGAGTTCCTTTTGCCAAGTCGGCATCTGGCTTGCCTTATGGATCAACAAAAAAATAAATTTTAAAATTTGAACATTTTAAATGCAAGCTAAGATAGTATATCAGGATATAAATTAATTTTTGAAAACATTCTTTAGGGTTTCAGTGAGGTTTATCTTATGGTTTGTATGTATTTGTATAAATAAAATGGTTGAAGATACAGTTTATTCATTTGAAGATTAGATATGGCATACTAAAAAATATTAGTCTTGAAATTCAATTATTATGCTTTATTCATGCTGTCTAATCATGTCATATCAGACATAGAAACAAGATATTTAATAAATCATGTATATACACAGTTGCCGAAGCTGTGTGCCTCCTCGACACAAGAAGAAAATATTCAAAAGGAATAAACTCAATGGAAAACGAAACCAATCAAGTGAATCGAAGGAAGATATCCCTCATAATGAATAATCAAAGAATTAATTTGATAAAGCATTTATACATAGTAAAATACTGGAGTTTTTAAGAATAGGTTTAACGATAGCACTATACGTGCAACGCTCCAGCATTTCAGCTCACAAAACAAGTTCTGATTTCAGTAGAATTCTTGTAGGATTGAGTTGTTTTCGTGGAAGTGCTTTTCGTGACACATGCATCAAATCATAAGCTTGAAATAATCCAGCAAGTGAATTGAAGTACAATCATTTTGGCTATTTATTTCTGTTAGTTTTTCTTTCAGAGAAATCGTTATTACTACTACTAATAAAGGAAAATATGCATTCATCTGCCGGCAGACTAATAATTCTCAAATTCAACACAGATATATTCAAGAGGGTAGGAATGTACACACACACACAGTTTCAAGCAATTTTTTCGAAATTTTAAGTGGAATTTTAGTTAATTAAAAATTAAACAATTTTTTGTGTTTTTTTTAGCAGTAACTTTTGAAAATAGTATTGCATATTAATAATTTTTACTCCATCTTAAAATAAAAAAAGATATTTTCTAATTATACCAGTTTCATTATTGCTCATTTTTTTTTTTTTTTGTAATTTCAATAAATAAAAAAAAGATTAATACATAATTTTTTATTGTTGCACTGGAATTCAAACCATTTTCATTGTTTAAACAAATATTTAATCATATGTTCTTCATTGTTAAACACTGAGAAATGAAGATTCCATCTGTATTTTCAAATTCTTTGCAGACATGACACATTTCCGCGGATTTAAGCTTTTTCGGCATCCGATTTTGTCATTCTTGATTTTCCTTTGTATAATAATTCTACAATATTTTTAATATCTGAAGCACTTTTTGTATAAATTAATTTATTTTATTGTTCAATTAATCACACTTGTTTTACTTCTCGGTATTTATGTTTAGCATGATTCATTATTTATGAAGTTCAGCTTTTTTTTTGTTCCAAGCCTGTGTCATGTTTGTCTTTGGCAATATTCTAATGAATTTTTACTTCCTGATTTCATTTTTTTGTGTGTGTGTGTGAAATCTAAAAACAAGTCCCACTAAGATTTGAAGTATACACCGAAATTAATCCAGTATGCTGAATTTAATTTTTTTTATCAGTTTGTTTCAATTCAGCTAACATGCTTTGTATACTCGCATTATACACAGAAATTGTGCTGCATCAGTTTACTGTTGGAATCATAAGATCATGACAAGCACTACATAAAACAAAATTAGATGTAGAGTAATGCAGACAGTTACATTTTTCATGAGATTGTGTCTTGACTTCATTAGA
The DNA here is from genome assembly GCA_013235015.1 of Araneus ventricosus. Taxonomy (NCBI): domain Eukaryota; kingdom Metazoa; phylum Arthropoda; class Arachnida; order Araneae; family Araneidae; genus Araneus; species Araneus ventricosus. The sequence continues at coordinate 2,294 of BGPR01046888.1, forward strand.
TTAGTAGTAGTGCTTATGTACACAAAAAGCAGAATAGGTGCAAAGTTACTAAAATTATGCTACTTAAATTTCACTCTCAATTTAAAATTTTAAAAAATACCCTTCCGAGAGATCCATGAAAATCAGGTTATACATAAGAGATTTGATTGAAATTAAACATGACCAATATTTTTGGTTAGCAAGCTTGTTGGCAAAATTGGCCCTCCGTTTCAAGGAAAATTGATCACTCTACAAAAGTTTCATATTTGAAAGTACAAAGTATGTATTTAAACAACGCTTAATTTGTTATTTCTGACGAAGTGAATTTTACGATTCACCTTTAGAAAAAAAAATAATTTTTTTTTCTTGTAAAAGATGCAGTTTGTGTTTGCTTGGATCTTTCAGCTTTTCCAGGGGGTAACTTTTATTTCAATATTATTTTATAATTGAAAAAGTAAATCCCTAATCAATTTGTTGGTAGCTGTTGAGGAATGGGCAATAATATCTGTTTTTCCTAAAATCTGTTGAACTGAAAATTTCATTAGCTGATGGCCACAATCCATATCGGCAGCTTCTTCATCGGCATCTGAATCAGCACCTGAAAGGTTAAAAAAAAAACTTGTTGAATGCCCCACCCTCGTAGAGACCGAAGTTCACTTTTCAGTCCATGTAGGGAAAGGAACGATTTTCGATCTGATTTCTGGTATTGTTTTTGAGTGTATGAATTTTTTATTCATTCCTCCTTTTTCTCTAAAGAATTGGTCCAAGGCCAGAGAGACAGAAGGAATATATTTCATTGAAATAGAGCTGGTGAGCACTCAAATGGATTTGAGTGGCTCTTCCTAGAGGTTATGTTAACACATTGTAGACCGCTAACAAACTAAATGCCAGCTCAGAAAAGGTCAAACTATATCAAAAGACGTCATTTGACGTCTCTGGTCAATAATGTGTTAACATTATGGCTATGGGCCAAAAATTCCGTGCCAAGCAGAAGTGGACGTGGAAAGTGGTGACCACTAAACAGGGGTGGCTGCTTAGGGAAGTTCTACTGTGTATAAATATGTAAAATTTGTGGGCCAAATTTTTTAAAAAATTATTTCATCACATATTAATAAGTTGATATTTATAGTTGATGTTGAATCGGGTGGTTGACTTTTTATATGAACACTATAAAGATTCCTCTTTCAGGACCTCTTATGCACCTAACTTATTTCCCCATACATGCATTGAATTATCATATCTTTAAATTAATTACAATTAAGTATTTCATAGACATTATTAAATATAAAAAAAAGTATGTTAAATCCATTACTTCCTGAGAGTCCTATAGACTCTTAGTTGAATCAGAATTACAGCTCTTTCCTAAAACTGAATGTGTCATCTAATTGGATGGATAGTGGAGAAAATAAAATGAGTAAATTCAAGCTTACGACCCCAAATAAGGTCATAAATGCAACATCTTTAAATTAATTACAATTAAGTTTTTCATAGACATTATTAAATATATAAAAAGTATGTTAAATCCATTACTTCCTCGGAGTCCTATAGACTCTTAGTTGAATCGGAACGACAGCTCTTTCGTAAAACAGAATGTGTCATCGAATTGGATAGTAGAGAACATAAAATGGGTAAACTCGAACTTCTGACCCCTAATAAGGCCTTAATAGCAATATATGACTGTTTTTAATTCATTCGTACTTTAGAATATCAGTGAACCAAACAAAGTTTAGAGATCAATTTTAAAGCATGTCCTTAAAATTTTACAAATCAATGTATTTAAGTGATTTTTCCCTTGTTTATCATTAATGCATCATTGTTTTATTATATTTTCCTGTCTATACATATTGTCTACTTAAAAACTATTTTCTACATGGATTGGGGGCACAAATGAAAAAGTTCTAGCTTCTCAGGTGAAGTTCATCACTTTAGTGAAGTTTGGGAAATGTGACTGTTTTATAAGTTATGACTGACGAAAGTGAAGAGGAACTCTACTTCAAGTTACGAAACACATCTTTCTAAGGTGGGAACAATTGCTGGTTTCCTTTTATGATTGCGGCTTTGCATTGTAAATGCAATGAAACTTGGCTAATTCAAAGTTGATGAAGCAACAACAAAAATTATATTCATGAAAAACTGGATCTAATAATGAACAAGCAAAAAAAAAAAATTGGACTAAAAATGGCAGTAAAGATTTTTTAATGCACTGTGTAAGTCGATGGTGGTGTCGCAAAATAAGCAGTGCTGGAGCTCTCTAATCTGGGTTACAAAAATAGTGATATTTTAAGGACATTTTCACAATTTTTCATATCTATTTCTCATGAAAACCAGTGGGAGTGGTCTCTCCTAGACTTTCCTGTATACTTCCTAACAAAGGTGTCATTTCTGCTCCTGCACAGATTGCAAACTTTCTGAAATGCCCAAAATGCCACGAGTCGAGTACCTAGACTCGTAAGTTTCCCTCATGCATCAAAGTGAAAGGTGGGTAATAGAAACGAAAGTAAAATAAAGAAGCTGGTTCCATTACCCATTATGGCCTTGCATCATGTTATAATGAGAGAAACCTGAATATGTAATTTTAATGCCTATTTTTCAACTGATTGAAGCGAAAATTGGCCACAGATATACAATTAGGGCCCAAAGACCTCATATCAATTTTTATTTATCTAATATGGAATATCTAAAAAGACAAAAATTAATAGAAGCAATTTGATTGGTATGCGCAAGTGCAGCATTATCCAGGAAAAAATTGCGAAATACAAAAATAAATAAAAATATTAATAAAGGCCTCTGATGAAGTTATCTACCAGATTCTTACTTCTTGTTGTCTGCTATTATTTTTTACTCTTCCACATTTATAATTCCCTTTATTAATATTTCTATTTATCTAAGTCATTGCGTTTAGGAGTTATCGTGTTCATATGCATGCAAATATGCAGACCGACAGATAGTCGATCCTTAGATGGGATTTTGTCCTAAATTTGATACCGACCTACATTCCTGACGAAAACTGTGTTTCAAATTTCATCTATCTAGCTGTTAAAAGTTTTTGAGTTTTCATGTTCACATGAACGCGGACAGACAGAAAAACTTTTCATGGATGGATTTTGTCCAAAATTTGATAGAAACCTACAAATGATGTGTAAAGATCACATACCAAATTTTCATCCCTCTAGCTCTAACCGTTATGTTCACAGACAGATGGACATAATTCCAAAATTGTGTTTTTCGGACTCTGGGAGGTCTAGAATGTGACGATTTATCAAAATCTCGAGTTCGAATATTTTGACAGTTACAACACTCTCTCTTTGTATATGAGGAAGTTCAAAAGCAGTGGCGGAACGTACAGCCCTGGTTTAAGTGAATCTGTACTAATTATAAAGGGGGTATGTGTATTCTACAGGGCAGACTGCCAGACCTTTTCAATGATATTAATTAATAATAAATATTTACTCTTTTTTCATTCCATCTATTTTTCTGTGAAGCCTGTCAACAAAGTCCTCTGAGATAGTATGCAATACATCCAGTGAGCTGAATGATTATGGTTGCTCTGGTTTAATTCTTTTTATCAGCATGTTTTATTACAGCTTCTGGATGTAAAATAAACCACGCTATTTTAGTTTTCAAATCAAATCCATATTTTGCACGAAGAATAAGAAAGTGAAGATGGCGCTGACAACGTACAATTCAGTGGTGGCTTATCCATAAGAGCTGCAGTCCCACCCCCGGAAATTATTTTAAAAGATTATATTTTCGTTTGTATTCTAATTGGCTTACTTTCCCGCTTTGAGAATTCAGTAATCAACGAAAATGACAAAAAAGTAATAAAAAAATGTAAAAAGACGGAAAATCAATCAAGAATTAAGAGAGAGACAGAACAGAGCTGCATCAAGTTTTGCCCCTCCTACAGATCCGATACTAACGCAAACAGCAACGCGAAACGGGGAAAAGCAACCCTTTCTCCGCTTGAAATTGCACTCATTTGAGCTGCATTTTTTTCAGCTCTCATTTGGCGCGACTACCTCATTTGGCTCTTTTTCACTTTTTCTCAGTAGCTCAGTCGTTGAGTTGGTTTTTTAAATCCAATTCTGGAGGAGTTGTAATTTTTTGTTTCTTTGTGTTTTTTCGGGTGCCGATTACGATTCTGAGGTTTGTCACCAATAATTTTTGTTGGAATTTTAGTTATAGCCAAAAAAACATAATTTTTTTTTCTCCAGTGTTTTGTTTATAACTCAAAAACTATCAATTTTTAGTATATTATCATTACATACCAAAATAATCAGCACAAAATTTCTTGCAACTCAGGTCTATAAAACTTTTGCAGCACTGCTTGTTTCTGAGCTGACGAGCCGCCGCTGGTACAATTATATGCTAGATGACGTGTGCAGCTACTTGACTTCATTAAGGACATTTATGTACATAATGAACAGAACTGGTGCAAGGCTGCTAAAAGAACATGGGCTAATTGTCTATCACAATTTTAAGTTTAAAATTACTTTGTTAAGGGACCCATGAATATCAAATTATGCGTAAGATATTCAATTGAAATTATATTCCCGCCGAAGAAGCGGGTCGCCGAAGGCAGTCAGTGATTAATACATGAACAGAAGTAATTTTAAAAAGGGAGTGATAATAATTATAATTAATTTTTTTGTATAATTTTAAAAATAGTTATTTTAACAGTATACAAGATGTCCACACTCATCGTGGTCAATAGCTAATTTCTAAACCGTTAGAGATAGACATATAGTTCTAATTAGAAAAATGCTTTAAATGAAAGGGTATGTATGTATATGTATAGTTATATTAACGTCCCGTTTTGAAGCAACACGAGGGCTATTTGGGGACGGACCTCGTAATTTTGAACCTCGGTCAGATGACGAGGACGACACCTGAGCAGGCACCCCCCTCTCCAAACTTCCACGCCACACCAACGGGAGGACGTTTGACCACTACGTATGATTTAGCGTGCAACAGGCCCCATACACGGCGGATCTTCAGTGGAATCGGGTCTCGAACCTGGAACCCTCCGGCCCCAAAGCCGAAACCTTACCACTAGGCCACCGCGGCCTCTTAAATGAAAGGGAAAATTTTCAGATGTGTATTTTGAGTGAATAAATATATTGCAGAAAAAGTTACGAAATCTAACTTTTTATACGGTCCCCCAGTCCTATCGGTCATATTCAGTAAAATATTTTTGACACTCTAATATTTTAAACAAAAAAAGTCCCACTCTTCTGAGACTAAAACTGACAGAGTTATGGAGCTTTGAATATCGCTGACTTACACCATTTCAGTAGCCGTCCACCAATCAATGCACAGCACTTGCTCGACGAGGCCGCTGATTGGTTAAAAATCGTGAAATTCGAAGCTCCAGAATTCGCTCAGTTTTAGTCGCAGAAGAGTGGGACTTTTTTTGTTTAAAATGTTAGAAGGTCAAGAATATTTCACTGATATGACCGGGGGACAGTACAAAAAGTTAGAATTTGTATTTTTTTTTTCTTTTTTTTTTTCAGAAATGTATTTAGTGACTCAAAAAACATATATTATAATTTCCCCCTTCATTTAAAGCATTTTTCAAATTAGAACTACAGTCGGACCTCTATTTAAAGAACCTCTGTTTTGCGAATTTCTCTATTTTGCGAACTTTTTCTTAGAACCAAGAACATTTTGCAAATTTCTTCATAAAATAACCTCCAAATAGAGATGCGCATTCTCTATTTAACGAACTTTTTCTTGTGATCCAATATTTTTTTTCTCCCTATTTCTCAAAATATTTCTGAACATTTCAAACTTATTCCTTCTTTTAACACATTTTATGGTGATCAATGACCTTGAAGCTGGAAAATGTCAAAGCGAAAGTGCTTGAGCATCAAAGAGAAAAATTTAATTCTTCATGAGGTGTATAAAGGCGTGAAAAAAAAAAAGGGTATTGCTTTAAAATTTAGTATTCCTCCAAACAGCTTATCAACCATAATAAAAAAATCGTGATAAGATACAAAATTATGATTCATCGAATTCTTCTTCAAAACGTTTAAAAGCACGTTTATATGAAGATGTGAATGAGGCAGTTTTGAAGTGCACAGTGTGAAAAATAAAAACAATACAGCAATGAATTGCGGTGAAGACGTAGATAATGAAGATGGAAATGATCATGATACAGAAATCAACAAAGCTTCGTATGATGAAGTGCTAAAATTCATTAATTTAAACATAATTTTATTTTTTAATTGAAAATACAGTGTATTTCCGGACAATGTTTTGTTTTATTCTTGTTTTCCTTGCAGATTTCTTTTTGATGGGCAAAATATATAAAACAAATAAATATTTATTTACAAAATAAGGGTGTGATTAATTACTTTTTAAATAATATATAGTGTTTATGAATTTAAAATTTGTTTTGTGTAGTTTAAAGTACTTTAAAAGGTGAATCTCTATTTAACGAATTTTCCATATAACCAACTTTTTTTCGGAATTTAGTGACTTTTTGCCGGCGGGATAGAAACGGGGACCTTTGGGTTACGAGCCGAAAATCCTAACCACTAGACAAAAGGAATTCCCCATGTCCGGAGGCGGATATTGGCTAATATACATCACAGTAAGATGGCGTATCACGGTGCGCTACAACTTCATTAAATAGAGGTCCGACCGTATATGTCTATCTCTAACGGTTTAGAAATTAGCTAATGATCACGATAAGTGTGGGCACCCTGTATAACATTTTGAATACAACAGTTGTGAAATAAAACTTCAAAATAAGCAGTGCAATCCACAGTGCTTTCCAAGTTTATTAAAAACCGCATCGTATTTGACTTAAAAGGTGACATAAACGCATTAACGTTTCATCAACATGCCCAGTGGCGTAAAATGGCTCCCGGGGAATGTCATGATTTTTTTTTACTCCAGTCGTCATCGGTGGCTTAGAAAGCGTAAATGGTGCCCGGGGTAGTATTATTTTTACGCCTCATCGTCATATTTTTCTTCAAAAAATGGAATAAACGGAACAAGGTTTGGCTCCGTGGCATCCATATTCCCTTGTCCCCGCGTTCGTTAGCATAAAAACCAATCCCACTATAGGCGTCTATGGGAGTGTCTTTTACCACGCCAAGTCGATCATTGTTCCCGCTAGGGTTTCCGTGTTTACTTTGATTGGCGCGAAACTGAGTTTTTTCTTCATCGTGTTTTGAAAACCACCCATCTTCAATTTTAATCAACAACTTCACAATTAACATATTAATAATAACAAATTATTTTCAACTTTAATTCTTGATCATATTAAGCTCATTGGTAAGTATTTATGTATTTGAATATTTTTCTAACTTATGCGTATTCGATTATTTACTTTAGCAAAGAATTATACACTGTATACTTATTTCATGTTTAGTTTTAAAAATGCATTCATATTCAATGACACTCAAGAAGGAATTCATTCTACTTTAAGTCACACACACAGAAAAAAAAACTACAAAGTAAAAATATTTACATCCTTATAACAGATAGCATCTCTCGGTCGTCGAAATAGAAAAACTTTCAAAGCATTTCTCGCCAAAAAAGGGAAATATCGCCAAATATTGGCATCGAAAACACTCCCCCATAGGCGCCTATAGTGGGATTGGTTTTTATGCCGCCCGCTGGAAGGTTAAGAAGTTTCCTTTTTTTAAGTATGGCTCGATCAAATGGAAACAGTATGTTACTTGCTAATGGTGATAGGACATTCCCCTGAGGAAGGCTCTGATCTGGAAAGAGCTTTTTTCCCCTTGCTACATAATCAGCCTGTATAATCGAAGACATGAGCCTTAATATAAGACCATCTGATATGCATAGGGAAAGTAGTCACAAGTTTCTCATGATGAACTGACCCAAAGAAGCCGTTAAGGCCTGCATCCAAAACCCATTCTCTACCTGACTTCAGCTCCTTCCATTCTTTATTCAACGCATTCTTCGTCTATCTTCCTGGGCGTTATCCGAAGTGTCTTTATCGAGTGGTTCGAAGATAGGTTCTTGACGGTTTAGCATTGCTTGTTGACATACGCTGTCGTAAGTTGTTGGTATGCCTAAGGGCATAATTTCATTCGTATCTCCCCCTTTGGGTATAAAATGTTGTTTTACTAGTTTTGGACAATATGTGTTGGTGCTTATCTCATGTTTCAATATTTGCTCTCAAATTGTTCAATTCTTTCATCATCTATACCTCCTGCCCCTTTTGAGGACCGCGGTGGACTAGTGGTAAGGTTTAAGCTTCGGGGCCAAGGGTTTCCAGGTTCGAGACCCGACTCCACTGAAGGCCCGTCGTGTATGTAGGCCTGCTGCACGCCACATCGTACGCTTGGTCCCCAACGCATGGTTGGTGCGGCGTATGGCGGTACGCAACGCTGGTTTGGTGCTTAAGTTTGGAGAAGAGGGTGCCAGCTCAGTGTCGTCCTCTTCATCTGACCTCATTTCAAAATTACGAGATCCGTCCCAGAATAGCCCTCGTGTTGCTTCAAAAAAAGTATATTAATGTGATTAAACTAAACTAATTAAACCTCCTGCCTCTTTGTTTTGCTCCACTTTGACCCAACTTTACTCGGGTTTTTCTGCTTGTAACTTTTATCCACTAAAGATTGAACTCTCTTTTTAGATGTCGCATTAAGCCAGTCTACTAGTTTCTTCGATTTATAGGGGTCTATTCTGGTACCCCAGTTGGG
>BGPR01046889.1:0-11930 GCA_013235015.1 Araneus ventricosus
TGACAAAAATCGCGCTGTTTTAAGGACATTTTTCACATTTTTTTTTTTTCTTCTTTATTTCTCGTTGAAAAAAACAGTGACGGAATGGCGTTCGGGTGTGCTCCGGCTCCACTACATCCCTGGTCCCGACGTTGACTACCTTAAAGAACAACATATTTCGGGCTGTGCTGAGCATTCCTTTCCTGGTGACAAGTTACTTTCGACTGTCCAAAATGCTCTGTACAGGATGCAATGTGTGGTCCACGAGAAGGATGTTCACATCGAAAGAGGTCTAGTGCTATGGTGCACTGTCATTTCATCTCTGAAACCCTTTGGGAAGTTCATTTACTGTATTAAAGCGGTTTTGCACTGAAGTTTTTTCTTTGTTATTCATTTGTCTAATTTACAGTTGTGTAAACTACAACAGCGCCACATTTCCCCCTATCGACGACTTTCGGAACTTTTTTTTTTTTAAGAAACTTTTCTCCTATGTCATCATTAGTCCTCTTACCAAATTTGGTGGCATTTCAGCTGACAGATCGAGCTACAGATGGCTCTGAGTAGTGCCAGTTTTCAAAAAACACAGCCTGTATATAAAGTTTAAGAAAATCTTATTAGAAAGCATCTTGCCCGTATACCGTATTTATCAAATTCCAAATAATAGGAATGTTTCCTTTTGGATTTGTTCACAACTCTTCAGATTAAAGAAATGCTTGCCTGTGTTTATTGAGATCTCGGAATTTTTAATCATTTGATATGTCCAGGCCGAGAAGACGGTGTATGTGTGTGTGAGGGGGTTAACAAGTACATCGTTCCTGGGCCCGTTAATTCGAAGGGGGCTCATAAAGCCCAGGGGTGGGGCGAGCGGCGGACAGGGCCCCCCATCGGGGCAAGTTTTTGTATCCCGTTCACACAGCGGGCTATTCAACTAGTGTATAAATAAAAACCTGGTGAAAATTTGAGAGGGTCATCAGTACGCACCTCCCCTTGTACAGCAAATTGTGCACCCCCCATCGAGCGCATTTTAACGTCACTCCTTATAAAGCCCAAAGCGTCACATGATTTTTATTAGAATTTGAACGTTTATTTTTTAAATTTATTTAACTTTGATTATACTTTTTAATTTTGCGAATCTGTTTAATTTTAAAATTAAAAAGGCTTAGAAAGTAGACGAGAAAGTTTAGGGGAGACCACTCCCGCTGGTTTAAAGATGGTACTTTCGCCAATATTTTTGCGTTTTCACCGATATTGGTTTCGTTGTGTTTGCTTGGTGTCAGTGTAACCATGGAGAACGAAAAAGTTCTTTTTTGGCATTTAATGTCTTTAAATTACACCAAAGGCAAGAATTCTTTTCAAACCACGAAAAAGATATGTGCCGTTTACGGAGGCAATGTTGTAAGTGTATCAGTACACAACTGGTTTGTGAAATTCAGACTGGTTCAAAACTGACAACGCTCTGGTAAATCATGCACAGTTGATAACGACCAAATAAAGACCAGGGAAATGTAAAGGGTTGGTGTTCCACGAAGATATCTCTAAAACCACATGTGTCTTCGGCCACCCAACGAAAACTGTTGGAGCTTGGCTGGGATGTCTTACCCCACCTTCCATGTAGTCCTGATTTGGAACCTTTGAACTACCATCTGTTCCACTCATTACAAAATTCACTAAAGGGAAAAAAATCCAGTTCTCTGGAGGACTTTTTATTACATTTAAAAGTATTAAAATAAGCCCTGAAACTGAGAAGCTCTCATGCATTGGCACTCAATAAATGAGTTATAAATGAGTGGCAACTTTATTATGACCACCTGGTAGTTTTCGGCAAATCAGCTATGGCTTCACACTGTAGCCCCTAAAGGGCTAGACTAATAAATAAAAAAAGCTTAGTTCCTGAGACAGCAGTAGAGGTGAGTTCTTTGTAAATATATAGAAGGAAAATGTGATTTGATGGACTTTGAACGTGGGATGATTATAAGAGCTAAGCCATAGAGCGAGTATCAGCAAAACCGATGAGTTTGTGAAATGTTAAAGAGCAGTTGTATTTAAGTGTTTAGACAGGACAATCAAGCAAAAAATTGGGTTTCAATGTTCAGCTTGTAGTTGTCACCCACTGGTGAACTCTCGAGCGGAAAGGAGAATCTCCGGACTTGTAGAAAAGAACAAAACGATGACAGAGCAGCAAATTTCAGTAGATCTTAATCAAGAATCGCCTCAAATCATCTCTAAACCAGGATTGCCATAATGGCCTTTTTAAGGCCAATTTGTAGAAATTTTGCCTTTTTAAAAAGTCCTTGGCCTTAGGAATTTTCATTTGGCCTTAAATTCATTTTTGGCTTTATTTTTCCTTATGACTTTTAGAATGGTTCTAAATATATAATTCTACTATTTTTCTAATAAATTTTAGAACATTCAAAAATAATATAGAACGTTGCTGTTAACAAGAGTTGATATATTTCGGTCGAACATTTTATTCTGGACCAATAAGAACAGAATTCCTTTTTCTTTCTTTTTTCTTTTTTTCAAGTGGCGCATATAGATGTTTAAAAAAATTTACTTGAATTTTGTTTAATAGAATAATATTAAACATATGTCAATCTGGTGGGATTCCTTTTCATGAAGGATAGTTATTTTCTTATAGCAAAATAAGGGTGAAATATGCGCTTTCTCTCATGAAATTTTCAAATTTGGCATTTTTTGGCCTTATTTTAAAGACGGTTTGGCCTTATTTTGCTATTTGTTCTGGCAACCCTGCTCTAAACGCATTGTTCGCCGTGCAGTGCATCGGGCGAGGTTTGAAAACCGAAGGCTAGTTCGGACACCGTTGCTGCCTGCAGCTATCAAGGCAAAACGTCCCAAATTAGCATAGGAGTACAAGGATTATACAGTGGATAACTGGAAACAAGTTATGTGGTTCGATTAATCATGTTTTCAGTTGCACTATGTAGATGGTAAAGTGATAATTTGGCGGCAACAACACGAAAACATGGATGCTACGTGTATCTCTACAACTCTTCAAGCCAGATGAGACAACGAAATGGTTTGGGGAATGTTTCACCTAGAATGCTGTAAGCCCCTTAATTCGTGTGCATGGACATATGGATAAGATATCTAACCTAAACTTCGTTGCTGACAAAGTACATCCTGTATGATGGTTTATCTGAATGAGGATGGCTGCTTTCAACAAGATAATGCTTCCTTCCTTAAAACTGGTTTGTGCTGGATCGGTTTCAGAAATTGAAAGAGAGTTGACTGCGCTTACAGGACTCCAACAATCCATAGATCTTAAACCTATTAAGCATTTGCGGGATGAACTTGAAATAGCCATCAGGCATCTAGATCCACAACTATTTAACCTCACACGTTTGGAATTGGAAAGTGCTATTCATCAAGCATGGACACAGATTTCACAAACAACTTATCAACATCTCGTAGAATCCACGCCAAGAAGAATCAACGTTGTATTTAAGACAAAAGAAATATCGACGCTTTGGTCATCATAAAGTGGCCACTCAACATTATAGTAAAGGAAGATATGTCTGTAGTAATTTAAAGTTGTTTTTCTAAAGAAATTTAAAGTAGTATTTAACAACCATATTTTTAGTTTCAAAATACTAATTCTAGTTCTTCTAAATACTGATTTAAAAAGTATAATAAAAAATATCGATTTTAATACCATCTTTGCTAGGATTACGAAAAAAGAGTGCCAACTCTTTCATTTTGTGAAACAATTAATTTCCAGTTACTGCTTTTTATTACTATTTTCATGCTTGAAGGTCCATGTCTCTAGTAATAAGGAGAATGTGTGTGTGTGTCCGTGTGTTGGTCCTCTACAGGGCAGACCGCTGGACCTAGAGCTACGAAATTTTGCACAAACATACTTTGAAGGGTGTTCATGTGCACCTTGGAGCCATTTTTTGAAATTTTAATTACAATTTTAACTAATTAAAAATTAGGTGAAATTTAGGCGTTTTTCCTTAATACATTTGGATCATATTACAGCACAAACATTATTTTTACACCATCTCAAAGTTCAAAAAATTACCTTTTCAATGATATCGATTAAGTTGCCGTACAATTTTTTCTCTAATTTTAATAAATTTTTTAATATATATTTTTTGGCATAATTTACAACAATACTTTTCATTGTTGCAACGCAACTCAAGCCGTTTTGATTGTCTAAACAAATATTTGAGTATTCCTCTTTCATTGTTGAAAGCTGAAGTAATATCGTAATTCATTTTGCTATCATATTTTATTTCATCAAATTTCTTTGGAATCTGCAAACCAAGCTCTGAGATATTACGTATATTGAGAAATATATCCAGTAAACTGAATGATTATGGCTGCTATGTTTTCTCAGTTTTTTCAGCATGTTTTAATCCAGCTAACATGCCACAGGCCATAAAATGTTCTGAACCCTTTTAATGTTGAAATTGAATGCATATATTGCAAGAGGAATAAGAAAGTGTACACGTCACCGACAACCTGCAAATTGATGTTACATGACATGATCAGTTATTTGACTCCATTAGGGACATTTATGTAGACAATGAACATAACAGGGGCAAGGCCACTAAAAAACATGGGCAAAATATCTACCACAATCTGAATTTTAAGAATCTAAGAACATAAAATGATGCAAGATTCAATTGAAACCATATTCCCGATTAAAAAGCTGGTCGCCGAAGGCGGCTGGTATTAAATAAACGTAATATGCCAACTAGAATTAACAGCTGGGAAATAAGCGTTTCATTCCAACAATAAAATACTTTTTGTAAAACTGTTATATTGATTTTTTTTCCAAAAGAAGTAGAGCAAACCAACGTTCATTTTTTTAGAAAAAATATGGAATATTTTTTGTTAGGAAAAAAAATACCTTTAAAATGTATCGAGAAAGTGGCAATACTTGAAAATCTGTCGTTTCAGAATAAAGTATAAAACTTCGATAAGAGAAAACGAAAAACGAGGCAATGATAATATCCCCGAATAAATTACTTTTTCATAAACATTGTGTCATTATTTTGATAATTTTTCTTTCTTTTTTGGCGTGTCAAGGTTACTGGAAAATACAAAATAACAATTCATGGTCATTTTTTGTATCTGTTTCTTTTAATCAATAAAATGTTCCATTCGAAATTATTATTTTCTATCATTCCGAAAAGGAACAAATAAAAAGCAATAAAAAGGAAGCAATAGAAGAAGACAACTATTTCTTTTCAAACTGATCCAAAGTGAAAGAAGGCTGAATAATGGGAAATCGAACATTGGAGGCGAAGTTCATTTTGCTGTTTCCCGCCGTTTCTAAGAAACGGATTCTGCAAACCATCTATTCTGATAAATACGAAGCGATTTCAGTTTTCCTTAAGTGATTGGAAAGTGTCTTTGAATTTCTTTGATGTTGACTGATAGCCATCGTTCTTGCCTTTTATATAGTTGTAACATCTCAAGTTTTGTTGTTTGAGGCGTGGCAAGTAGTAGTGACAAAGATGAGTAATGTTTTTTATTGCAACTTATCACGAGAGTCATAGAACATGACTTCTGTAACTGTTGGTCACGGCCCCAAGTGGTGGTGTGCAGAAAAATATTTTGGTTGGGAGATTTCTCATTGAGCAATTTTTCTTTGAGATTCTTCAATATTTGTGAGCAAAAATAAATAAAATAAAATAAAAGAGCCTTGACTTAGAAGATTAAACTAAAATTTTCTAAATAATTACTTTAAATTGAATTTCATTTGAGTAATTATTAACCGACACTTCATTTTTTTATTTGATTTCCAACATAAAATTACGATAAAATAAAAATTTTTGGATGGAAATGGTGTCTTGACAGTTCCCCCCCCCCCCAATTGCAAAAGGGGCCACAATTTGAAAATGAATTTGACGATAAGTAACTTCTATTTTATATTTGACTCAACAACACTAGAAACCTGCATTTATTATGATTTCTTCTTCCTTTTATTCACTTACTAACAGCCTTTGGTCGCCGGGAATATTGATCGTGTTTATTCTTTATAAATATTTCTCTTGTGCGGCTTCCAGAAAACGCATTATTTAGCTACAGGATTTGGCAACATCTATAGCAATTGATAGATCACGTGATTTCACTTTTCAAAAGTAAACAAACGATTGCGATTTGGTTTGAGTCTTCTTTTCAATGAGTTAAACATGAATCTCAACCATGCTGTTAAATATTATCGAAATAATGAAAGAAGGCGAATTCAAAGTACAAATGAATCAATTGTTTAAAGTTTTGAAAGGAGTTCAGGAATAAAGATAAATAATTTGTTTCAATTTGCTGAGCGTGCTGACCAGACTTAAAAATATGGCACAGTCGCCAAAATGGAATTTCTTTTGGGCTATTATTATCCAAATGTGGTAATCCAGAAACTTTTTTCCCTTTTAGCGAGCTTTTTAACGGTTAGCTCAATTATGGCGAGCTTCGCGTCGAAACCGCACTGTGTTCTTAAGTCTTACCGATTTATTTCTAGGATTCCTTTTATACATCTTGAAACTCTTATTTACCAATTTTTTTTGCACTTTCATAACTTTTTTCTAAAGTTTCATTTGAATGTTTAATTTGTCTTCTAAATGCTTACAAAATCAAGAAAAATATTTTCTTCAAGATCAGCAATTTTATTCTGTGTTGATTTAAGTTAAAAGTACCAGAAGCAAATCAATTAACCCCTTAAGAGTCGCAGTTTCTTTGCTATCTAATAAGATGACCCCGCCTGTCTTGGAAAGGGGCCGCCATTTTAATTCTTCTAAGAAGGCATAGAATACTTGAGATGCTTATGGATTCTACGTAATTTTTGTGTCAAATTATAAAGCTAACTAGCTGCATGGCCCGGCGTTGCACGGGCTATCTTGTATAATGGGATATTCCCGGGCGGAGAGAAGTGAGATCACGTGAGGCCTCAGGATCCATATTTTTTCATATGCCCTACTCCGTTTTTTTTCAACAAATATTGTCACTTACTTTCCCCAACAAACGTAAATATTCTTTCACAAATCTAGTCTTTTTATTACTTAATTTTCATATGCCCTCCTCCGGTTTATTTTTTCTACAAATATTGTCACTAACTTCGCCCCAAAACGTAAACATCCTTTGAATCCTATATTGTTTAATTAAAATTTTTAAATCCAACCTTTTAATAACCTTGTAGATAAATAACCCAGGGTTTCTCGGAATCCACATTTTTTCATATGCCCGCCTCTGTTTTTTTCCCTGAAATATCGTCACTAAGCTTCCCCAACAAACGTAAATCTGTTTTGAATCCTTTCTTGTTGGATTAAAACTTTCAGTTCTAGCCTTTTTACTACCTTAAAACAGTACTAGCTACGTGACCCGGCGTTGCACGGGCTATCTCGAATAATGCGTCATTCCTTGACGGAGAGAAAAAGTGAGGTCATGTGACACATGCCCAACATTCTCTCCTAAATAAATAAGGAGAAAAGAGCGGTTCAATCATTCCGTCCGCGTAAAGGCTTCAAAATATATTTTTAAAAAATCGCAAAAATAATCTTTATTTTGTAAAATTACGATTCCGGAATTATTTTTTGTCTGACTTTAGTACGGAAGGAATGAGATAACCCAGCGTTGATCGGAATCCGTATTTTTTCATATGCCCGCCTCCAGTTTATATGCACATGAAGCAAGATGCACTGAGTACATAAAATCTAAAAGTGAAACCTCATAGAAAACAATAGTTTTAGTAAAAACCCTATATGAGCGATTTAATTTTCCCTGTTTCTTTATATCAATTACCAAAACCCACACAAAACTCTATCCACATTGACTTGTTGCATTGTTCAGGTTTCCATATTGCAACAATACATTTTTTTTATTTCTGTCAGCGTCACTTTTTTATTGTTGTTGTAACAATGTTCTTTAAAGTAAACGACTTCAACAATAAAATAAATTTTGAATTGCGCTGTAACAATGAAAAGTATTGTTATAAAGTATCCGAAACAATGAAAAGTATTGTTGTGAATTAGTTTTTAATTAATATCTTTTTCACTAATTAAAATTTCGATATTTAAATGGCCGAAATGGATTCCTTGAATTATTCCCCATCTTTTGGTACTTTCCGCGCGCTTCTCCGTTCGGCGGTTCGTGAGAAGATAGAAGGACATACATACATACGTTTGTTTACCTTCGAATTTTAATAGGATAGATATAACACCATATATTTTATCACCGTGATCTTGTTTATCTACCATACGTTTGGCGCAGTTTAGCCACAAATGGCTCTTGCGCCATTAAACCCCAAACAACCAACCAACCAACCTTCGAATTTTAATAGAGTAGATGGTTTGAATGAAAACGCGAGAATTCTTATGTTTATAAATTAAAACAGGTAAGCATGATATTTGTTTTGCAAAAGAAAAAATAAAACGAAATAAAAAACAGAAACGATAACAAACTGATAAATTAAACACCAGAAACATATTTTCGCCTCGCCCGTATTTGAATAATAATGAAAAAAAAAAACGGATAAAAATGAATAAATATTTTCCCCAACAAAGTAAATGTTGTGAAACACAGTACGACAAAAAAAAGAAAGAAAAAAATGCAGGAAAACGATTTTTTCCCAATGTTTATAAATAAAAAATCCAAAACGCGGAAGCTCCCTAAAAAAGAAAAAATAAAACCTTTTATACAAACCAAATGTAAAAACAACCGATGTGACAGATAGTTATAGGAGCTGTCGATAGATGGCGGCACAAAATTTCATTCATTTACACGTTTTTAATTAATATATTTTTAACTAATTACAATTTCGGAATTTAAATAGTCGAAATGGATTCCTTGGATTATTTTCCACCTTTTGGTACTTACGGCTAGTTTCAGGATTCAGTGGTTCGTGAGAAGATAGAAGGACATACATACATACATACATCTGTTGACGTTCGAATTTTAATAGGATAGATTAATGATCAAATTTTAGTTTATAAGCCTAAAAATGCGATAATTAGATGCACGTCAATATGACGGCCGCAACGGCTAAGGGGTTAAGGTGAACCACATATATATTTGCTAGGATGCATAGTGCCGTCATTGTAACTAGCAGGGCCGGTCCGAATAAAAGTGGGGCATTCTGCAAAATTTATTTGTGGGACCTTGAAACAAATTTTGTACAACAAAATGATTTCTTGCCTTTTGCTAATTATTACATTGCACAGTTTGGTATATTAAAGATTAAAGGAATACATTAAAATGACAAATTATTAAATTTTTATAAAGCTAATATTTCAATCATACAAAAAAATCGTTAATAAATCAAATAAAAATAATTCCTCCATAAATACAATTTGGTATGCCACTTGTTAGAATCAGTTTACAATATGTGATTTTTGTTTCAGTTTCATACAAGTTTTATAGCAAATTCGCTAATAATATAATCATAATTTAGTTTTTTGGTTAATTCGGATTTGATAGATAAAATGTTTATTCTTGATTAATACTAGATTTCAAGTAAATTTTTAAAAATCATTTTCAATCTTGAGAAAGTTCTTTCTGCAGATGCGACGGTAATTAGTAAGTTCAATATAATTTTGATAACAGTAACAAAATTTTGATACAATTCAAGTAAATTATTTTTAAATAAATATTGTAACATTTGCAATATTGTGTCCTGGAAGGCAAAACTCGACGACAGATTTTGATTTCTTTAAATAAATCAATGCTATCAATTTTCATTTTGCAAAATCAGTCAGAGGCGTGGCGCCTTCAGAAACGCAGGGCCTTGTGCGCTCGCACCGTGCGAGCCGGCCGTGGTACCGAGCGAATGAGCAGGGTTTATATAGCAAACCTGTGAGAATCCAAACGTAACTTGCGGAATCATCTAATATCTGATTGTATGTTGTCTACGTGGTAATTTCATTTTCATATTTCCGATGTAAAACAGACAGTTGATTTCAACATTAAAATGATACCGAGCAATTTACTTGTATCATATAATGACGTCTAACGGCATGTTAGATGGATTGAAACCCAGCCCATCCTATAGCCCAGTTAAAAAAGGTCTTGAAAG
This sequence comes from Araneus ventricosus, assembly GCA_013235015.1. Lineage (NCBI taxonomy): Eukaryota > Metazoa > Arthropoda > Arachnida > Araneae > Araneidae > Araneus > Araneus ventricosus. The sequence goes on from BGPR01046889.1 coordinate 10,013, forward strand.
GAAAAAAATTGCGCAAAACTGAATTTCACACCATTGATAGACCCCTATCAGAGAAGCATTTTTCCAAAAGTACCCCAAAATCTCCCTGGAGTTTTCCGCCCCAGCCCCCTCAAAGGTTCAAAATGGCAATATCTACGGAACGGCCATTATCCTGTGCTTCGTTCGGTACATGCTGCTGAATTTTACACCATTGATAGACACAACCAGAACATTTTGCAAAGTCCCAAAACTCCCCTGGATCTTTTCCCCAACCCCACCCCTCAAAGGTTCAAAATGGCAATATCTACGGAACTGCCAATATCTCTGTAACTAATGATCGGATCAAGTTGAACCTGTAACTGTTTTCTTATTATTAAATAGGCTACAAGAGCATATAATTCATTTTTACGTTAGACCCTAATATTTTTGTTAGGAAAATATTTGAGAAAAAAAGTAGATTCTTTACTTTAAAACTTTTGATTTTCTCTCTATTTTTTTATATGTCATATTATCCAAAATCCTTTCAAAGTTATAATACAATTTTAATCTAATGATATACAGTTTTATTTATTATTTATATTGCTACGCTAACGCTGGGAGGAAGAAAGCAAAAAAACTACGGCGTGCCGCGCGGTTGCCAGTCATCGCGACAGACAGTGGTTTGAAAAAAATAAAACCATTAAATTGTAGTTCGAAAATTGGTACACATATTCGAAGTCTTTGATGGTGTTATGTTCAGCAAGGCCCCGGGACTGGGGAGTGGGCTCGCGCCATGTCTTGATTCCATCCCCCCCTTTTTTAGTTTTCTTTCAGGACTATTCACTTTTCGAATTACACGTGATACAAGGGTGAAAGAGCTTAAAATTCCTACATATGCATGCTTTTATTTTCTTCTAGCTTTAACAGTTTCGCATAACAACAAAACAATAAAAGAAAGTTAAGCTTGCTCTGAGATCAGAGGTTGAAAATCATGGATAAGAGTGATTACAGCGAAGATGCCAAGTAGACATTGTGGCGACAGCTATAAACAAATTAATATTAGTTCCAGCGTTGCAATCGTGGATTCGGAAATACAAAATATAATTGTATTGCTAATTTTGCTAAGATAGTGGGCATCCATCTTAAGTAGAATAAAGTACATAATGTAAATAGCTACAATTAAATATATTATGGAGACAAAAAATGTGAAGTTATATAAATATTTGGGATGAAAAAAAGAGAATAAAATTTATCATTTGTTAGTAATGGGTGGATGGCCTGTGATGCCGCAAAGATTTTACGCCTATGCGATGGTGTCTTAAATAACGTCCGGTTTTTACCAATTGCAGGACACATGTGAATCCTTAATGGTTGATAAAGCAATGGGTTATGAAACCCCCCCAGTACACTGGCATAAGCTAGAAATTGTGTAAAAAAAATAATTTTATATTTGTTTTATAGCGTATTGTTACTTCCTCGGGAACAAGGATTCAAGATGTTGATTGAATGACCATAATTCCATTAATCTGCTTTACATCTTATAGTAGATGTAATCCCATTACATCTATTTCATTCTCTCAAATTAGATTATCAACTATTTAAACCCGCAATTGCGGGAAGCTTCGGTGATTGCGATGTCTGGGCAACCGCGTGATGCAAATTTTCTGCTTTTCTTCCCCTTCCCCAGCGATACCATCACTTTTAAATAAATAAAACGCTGTATATCAGTAGATTCAAAAAATTGTTAGCTATAACTTTTACAGGAAGGATTTTGCGTTAACATAAAATATAAGAAAATATAGAGAGCAAAAAGTTTAAAAGTAAAAATCTGCCTTTTCGCATATATTCCTAAATTTCCCCAAACTATTAGACGTAACGTAAAAAATGAATTACACCAGTCTTGTGCCCATTTAATGACGACAAAACGTTAAAATGTTAGACTTGATCCGATCGTTACAAA
>BGPR01046890.1:0-11930 GCA_013235015.1 Araneus ventricosus
CGAATGTGATCGTATTTAACATTTCAAATTGAAATTTAATTTATTCATTAATACAAATGAAAAAAAGAGATTATTTTTCCCTCATTCTCCCACTTTCAACTACTTATTATAAGTGATCAGATTTATGCTATATGCTATAGAAGGAAATGTTCTGAATTGCATCCACAAAATTTCTAGAAGAGTACCCAAACACACTTTTTGCTCTGACTCTTTGTCATTATTGTTTTCAGAGAAAGGGATATTATTGTAATCGTCAAAAAAATTCGATCTAGAGATATTGAAGAATCTTCATGTTTCAGACCTCCCGGACACCGAAAAAAAAGGAATTATGTCTGTCCGTCTGTCAATGAAAACGATAACTTAAAAACATAACGAGCTGCAGGCAGTGGCGTAGCGAGGTTGGAAGTGGGTATAGATGCTCCAGGCACCAGTTTTGAGGGCGCCATAGAGTCAAAACCTAACTTTTAACATTTTGCGAAAAACTTAATTTCATTCGATTCAACCATTTTCTATATGAAATATTATAAGTGACAATAGTTTCTTCTTACAAAGATAGATGGCGGCACTAGCACTTATGCTGAAGTAAAATTTAAATAAATTGTTTTGTCCCTTCTTTCAAAGTCCTGTGTAGTCTAGGGGTTAGAACGTTTGTCTACGAACTCGATGGTCGGCAAATCGATCTCCGGCTCGCAGAAATGGAAGTTTTGTCACAATTTGCATCAAAGTCGTGCAACTAATTTCGATTAAAAATAAGTTCATTAAATTAATTGAAATAAATAATTAAGCCTTGATTAATCAAGATTACTAATTGATTGACATTCCAGATAACTCGAGACATGATCAAAATCTTTAAGATGACGTCAGAAAAAGGGAGGATGAAAAAGGGGGGTTGGACCTCTCTGTAGGAGTACGGTTAGAGGGGGGAGGGGGTGATTGACAGGTGCCACACCCACTTCTATTGTATTCCCCCAGGACCACCTATTACTACTGCCTTTTTTAAAGCAAAATATGATGATGGGGCTTAAAAATAATTCCATTCCCCTCGTGCCATTTACACTTGCTAAGCCACTGATGACGACTGGGGTAAAAAAATATGAGGAAAAATTAATATTTTTGTCCGGTGCCACTTACTGTCGCTACGTTACTGGCTATGATGACACTTTTTAAAGCCAAATACGCTAAGAGGGAGACAAAATACCATACTCTGGGCGCCGTTTACCCAAGTTAAGTCACTGATGATGTGGGGGAGACGAAAAAATCGTATTATGACCTGGGATATTAGTATCCGAACGTTGCCGTTATTCAGGAGCTAATTATCGGACATTAAAGCCAAAATTTTCTGTCGTTCTAAGACAAATTTTCTCTAAAAATGTATGCAATTTTTATTTATGATTATCTTCGAGATTGCCCAGCTTCAAGCCTACCGATGGCTCTGCACCTCAATTCATCGTCTAAATGCTTCCTCGAACTAATCTTAATTGTCATCGATCGGTTTTGATATTTTTCAAGGAAGTAACAAATATTTACAGACGAAAGTTACAAATTAAAAAGCGATATTAGTCCAAACATTGTATTCCCATTGTAATCTATTACATGTTCTTCAATCACGACAAGAATTAAAATTTGGAATATAATACTGATAACGAATAGAAGCCAGTGATGAATCCAGGGGGACTACAGCTTCCCCCAGAGCTAGAAAACACTTGAATCGATTGATGTTAAAAGGGGACTTCTGCATTCTCGGCGGAAATTACATTTTTATCTTCGTTTTTAATTTGATGAAGGTGAATGCATCTTTGGTGTAAAAACGGGGTTTCTACCATTCACATACACGTTTTGGTACAGCACCAAAGTTTCCATGTGCTGTTAATAGAAGGCTTCTTCGCAGAGGAGCCATCGATATAGCAGTTCTCTTCTAGATGTCAGAAATCCCCTTTTAACATCAATATAGCAGTTCTCTTCTAGATGTCAGAAGTCCCCTTTTAAACATCAATATAGCAGTTCTCTTCTAGATGTGTGGTGTAGTTTATTTTAATTAATGTTTATTTTCGGCAAATAATTCCCTTATTTTTTGTTAAGACACTTAAAACTTTCTTTGTTGTAATTCTTTGTCTAAATTACACGAAATGTTTTTTTCTTATGCACTTCTGAACTCTGGACAGCTAGCCCTCCTGTAACTTTATACAACCCCCTTTTAGAATACGACCTTTTCTTTCCTCATTTACCGTATATACTCCCCCTTCCCTTGAGAAACGCACGTGTTTGTTTGAATCGCTGTAATTGCTTATTTCACGTCTTGAACCCCCGTTAAGTTTGAAATTAAAAATTGTTTTTTGAGTCCTCCGCTCCTTTGTAGAAAAGGATCCGAATCTCCCGTTTTACTACTTAGGTCAATTTCACTTCCTGCCATTTATGACTCCTTGACAATAAGCGTGCAAAGGACCACCCAAATTTTACTATCCTGACGCGACAAATTGTCTGTTTTACACAATAACCTTTTCCGGGCCTTGTCCAGTTTGATTAATTATCCTTTGGGTGTCAGGGCAATACCTACCCTTTTTCTGAGAATCCTCGACCTCCAATCAAGATAGAGTCCTAGCTTTCCAATTGGCTATCTGCAAGTCTTTGGGGCGTGCACAAGGGGTTGCTGGTCTGGTTGGCGAGTTTCTGAGGACAGTTTGGCGTCTTAGCACAATAACTTTAATTTTGTTTCTATGCCATGCAATGGAAAAAGCTTGACCTTTGGCTCTGGAAGGAGCGATGAAGGAAAAGCTTGGCACGACATCTGATTTTTGTATAAGAGGGAGAGTGCTTGACGGAGAAGGGGACAAGACTTTGGAAGAAGAAAGAACAAGATTTTGGAGACAGGATTTTGATGACAAGACCTTGGAAGAAGAGGATGTCTTGATTTTTTTGAAGCCGAAGAAATTGGCGTTATGGCAATGATCTCGGGGCAAAGTGTGAACTCTGATGCTCGACGTGTGGAATGATAACTGCCATTAACGGTTCTAATATTTCGGCTGTATGATAACGGCAGCTTGAAACTGTTTGCACGCATCGAGGCTACAGTTTCGTAGAAGGTGAATCCGTAAGTGCGGCCATGGCTGGCCCCTTTACCTCGGAGTGCTGGACTGGCTGCCACTTCTAGCGGTGTAAGCGGCTCTGGGCAGCCTGGCCTTTTCCCGGCAGTAACTTGACCAGACAACCGTCCTTGCCTGTTTTTAAAGTACCTGAAGCGTGAGTCCTGGAGCCCTGCTACTGAAGTGCCTGCTGACTTCTCCATGCAAGCCTGTCGAAACCACCTGCAGATGGGAGCTGACTGCCACAAGGTCTAGTGCCATGGATGCCAGTTAGGAGGAAGTGAAATTTCTACAACAAGGTGTCATGAAATGCATCATAATTGATTCGATACTCGCCTGGCCTGCCAGCTCCTCTTGTGCTTCTGTACCGGACCCCCAGCTCAACCGTCAACAAATGATGTTCTCAGATAAGTCTGTTTATATTTTGATATTGAGAAATTTAATTTAAAAGTTTTAAATTGGTAGGCTCAGAGCCACAGAAATTTAACTTTCGGATTTGTAAATTTTATGTGATGTGCAGACGGTTCACTAATGTAATGAATATAGGAAGATTTAAATTTTGGTTACTAGTATGCTATATCCTGATATACAGGAAGTTGCTTTTGTGAGTGAACACTTATATGTATGTAATACTGGTGTGAATTTGGAATGCATTTTAAATTTGTGTGTTTAATTTAGTTGACTACCTTTTCAAGCATTTCCATTCTAACTACATTTAAACTACCAGCAATAACTTTAAGTAGGGATTTTCAGGACTTTTATTATGTTGGTCGGATAGAAGACATAGAACTGATATGAACTCTAATTAACCTGTCTTTGAGTTTTTATCCAACTGACATGTGAGTGTTTTGAATCCAGAGCTACATTATACGTGCTCGGTTCATGTTATGTAAATCCCCACCAAAATGCCTTCACATTTTCTAAAATTCTTGAATAAACTGAAATTAATTTTTATCACAGTTTCTGTCATTTGTTCATGTTTGTGTTTTATTCTACACTGTATCCTAGCAGATTATCCAGGTCTGGTGCTACCTTTTAAAATTATGTCTGTGTAATGTTACTTCCTGGGGTTATTGCTAAAATATTTTTGAACACAACGCGGATTGCTTAATTTATTTGAATGTACCTTTTATAAGATATTTTATTTGGATCTTGGTTGCATAAACTCTTATCTAAAATCTATAATTAAATTTAATATAGTTAATTAAAGATAAATTCACACGACAGATGTCAGAAGTCCCCTTTTAACATCAACCGATTCGTTTTTTATCTAGTAACTTCATTGTGTTTTTTTATTAACTTATCAAAAGTATTGTAGTGTTCTTTATGATTCTTATTGTCAGGTGAGTGAAGTCTGTAAAGTTAAAGTGTTTTGGTTCACAAAAGTCATTAGGTTTGAAGTATAAAAACAATATAATTTTTTTGTGGGGGGCGGGGCGGGGGGGTCGCGACTGATATAAGCAGAAGGAATAGGCAAAAAAAATCTGAAGTATTAACTTTTAAAAAAATCTTTTTATTGTGAAACGTGATTCTGAAAAAATATAAATGTAGTAAACGATTTCAGACCCAAGCCTCATATTCTATCATATATTCTTCAACCACGAATAACTCCAACAAATCAATAACTTTTTTCCTAAAAATAGTCTCCTCGTCAAACCTCAAGCAAAACTTAAATAAGATACGAAATTGTGTTTTGATAGAGTTGCAGCTGTGACGTCCAACAACCGTAAGTAGTTGCAGCTGTGCTCATGTTAAGGGTAAATATATGTTTAAGCGAAATTGATTAGATGGGAGAAGCTTCTTTTTTTCATTTTGGCTGGCTATTGTTCCCATCCTTTGGTATCAAATCTTTTTAAATTGAATGTACTTGAAATGGAATATTATCTTTAAGATGGGTTAAAAATGATGTGTTGTTTCAGACACTATAATACAGTAAGAAAATTTTGACGTTAGAGACATTTGTAATAAAAAATTCTTTATAATTATTAATAAAACAGAAAAAATATTCATTAAAATTGAAAATACGAAGGATTGTTTAAGAGAATGAAGAGAAAGTCAATATATTTTGGGGTTTTTTTTTGTTTTGTTTTTGTTTAACAGAAAATCCTGGAAAAGAACAGTAAATTAAATTTGTCCGGATTTCAACAGAACACTTTGGGTTCGTAGAAATAAAACAATAACGAAGTAATGTTTCTCATGAGCTTCAATTAACATTTTCTTATAATCATATTTAAATTTTCTTCACGCTCATGGGAAATAAAGCTTTTAATAAAATCAACAAAAATTCTATATATATATATATTTATATCTTTTGATAAAATCTGTTAAAAATTGAGTGTTAAAAATGTTTTACCGGATTTCAAACAAATCTTCCCAAGGATAAAGTTTGATTTTTTTTTCGATTTGATCTATCTAGCTATATGAAACACTTATATGGACACAAAATCGGGGCGAATTTCTTAATCGTTGTTTAGCAGCAGCGCGAAAGTTTGCATCGTTTACATGTTTCAATCGGTGGAAAGTCTGAAACAACGAAATATTTTTTGAGTTAGATAGTTTGAACAAAATGAGTTTAAGTCGTGCAGTTTTGGTTATAAATCGAAATCTCGGAAACGAGAAGTTAGGGCAAATGAAACCGTTGAAGAATCACTCAAGAACCAGTCGGAATGAACGAAATAGAGTTAAGAATTTTTGTGTACAGAGCGAAGTTCCCGAACTACAGGAGCGTAGTTGTGGGACTACTATGAGAGGACTATTATTTTTAACTGGCACGTTTCTAGGAAGGGGGAGGGAGAGTAAATTCAAGTGGAAAATACACGAAATGTTGCCACGATAAAAAAAAAACAATTATTTTGGAAAATCAGTCGAATCCGCCAGAAATATTGAAGGATTTGCTAACCAGTGATTCACTGGAACTCGATGTCTGTTGTCGCTCCAAGTAGAGAAAGTCAATTATGTATACCAAGAAGTTTTAAATGGCCGATTGCTGATTGATGTAAATAATTTTGATTTTTAAATATTTTAGATTTATATGTTTTAGCTTTCAAATTTCTTTCTAGCATTTTCATATAGTATATCTCTTTGCTACCACAAAATCTTAATTTCAGAAATTGATGATTTATTTTTTAGAAATTGATGAAAAATTAAGGTTAGCAGTTCGTGCAATTTCAATTAATTAATGAACTTATAATTTCCTATTACTAGCAGAAACGCGTAACTGAATGCTGAGAGAGCTAAGTGAGCTGGGATCAAAGATATCACAACGTGATTCTTGGGGGGTTGAGAGCGGAGCGAGCAGGGGGTGTAACGTCTTAATTCAGTTTATTTGAAGAAGAATATCAATTATATCAAGATCATGTTTAAATCGAATAATAAAAATTTTAAAAAATGAAATAAATCCTTTCTTAGTGTTCTACAACGTAGAAAATAATATACAATAAAGCACCGTTTATACGTTTCTCATTTATACCTCGTTTCATCACGATCCCGATTCATTCGTATTCACTGTAATGCTAAATTTCTCCGTTTATACGACGCAAAGCTTCGGTTGCACGTCGTTTTCCCCCGTTCTAATTGAGAAAATTTCCTCTTTTCTAGTATGTGAATTGTGATAAAGATGCCGCGACTTTGAAATTATTCATAGTTGATGAATTAATAGAAGACAAATTGTCTGGTACTAATTTAAGAGACTTTGAAATTATTCACAGTTGATGAATTAATAGAAGACAAATTGTCTGGTACTAATTTAAGAGACTTTGAAATTATTTATAGTTGATGAATTAATAGAAGACAAATTGCCTGTTACTAATTTAAGCGACTTTGAAATTATCACAGTTGATGCATTAATAGAAGACAAATTGTCTGGTACTAATTTAAGCGATGATGAAGAAGTTATTCCAACTTTCTTTAAAGACACAATAGATTTCATTGAAAAACTTCGAACATTTTTTTGTCAAAAGAATAACGAAAAAACACTCTACGGAATTAATTGCATTCATAATGCTGCACTTAATACTCTCAGACAATCAGCACTTCACACGACGGTTAACATTGTACAAGATATGGAAATTTGCATTCAAGATATTCAATAAAGGTATGGTTTTTCTCGGTTTTACGATAAATTTTTAATTTTAAAATTTTATTATGGTTTTCAATACTATGGGCAGTATTATACTAGTAATGTCTTAAAAAAACTTTATAATTAAAACTCTAAAATGAATTTGCATTAGCAGTATTAAATTTGTAATAATCAAAGATGTTTAATAAAATTTCGATTATACTTCTTTTCATTTATACGTCGTTTTACGTCAGTCTTTTGAAAGACGTATAAACAATGCCTTACAATATTTTTATCAAAAATTTGGCGGATCCAAGCAAAAATTACAAAAGCGTGATACGTAGATCTAAATATTAAAAGTAGAATGAAATTTTAATTATGTCCATAGATATTTTAATTTTAATAAATGCTTGGGAATTTTCTTATGATTTTCATTATGGCTTACTTCCCTTATCCTACTGCTTTCGTGGCTTCACGTCTTTGCTATTTAGTTCCGAACAGCGAATTTTTGATTTTTTTAAAAATTAAAAAAATTTTTAAAAACTTTTTCATTGTTTTTTATTTTCCACTTTTTTTGTCTTTAATATATTTCGTTATTCATTACTATAAATATCATTGAATCTTATAACGATTTTTTTTTATCATTACACTAACAGATGAAGCTCTCTCATATGCAAAATTTATTAACATTAATCGATGAGTTGGTTATTAAGTTTTGAAAATATTATGATCATCCCAACACACTGTTGTACACAATTTCAGAACTATGGTACCTAAGGAAGTTAGCGAATATTCCAAAATTCCATCTTTACAAATTTGAAATTTACAACAAACAAGAAGTCGCGTCAAATAAAATCGCGTAAAAAGTAACATCATTCTGCTCTTTTCCAAAAGTCTGGTCGTCGCAATGGCCAAGCCCATCTTGTATTATGTGTGTTCAAGCTGTAAAACTGAGATAACTTGATTCAGTGTCAATGCCGAGAATCATAAAAGTAAGTAGACTACAGAGATGAAATTGCATCTGCGATTCAGCTGTTGCGATACGTGAGGAATATTTATTTACACAACAATCAAAGGTCATCCTCAAGGTCGAGGGAACAGGAAAACATTTCTCGATATACTGGAGCGCTGATTTTTTTTTTTTTTAATCCGCGTTACGATTCAAATAAAGAAGCAAAATTCTATTCGAATCAGATCCTGTTCACGTGAAACCTGTCAAATGTGCAGTTTAAATCTAGAATCTTTTGCGCGTCTTATATACGCGCGAAAATATATGTATCACATTCTTGCGAAAATATATATGCGAAATATATTGCGAAAATATATGTAACATATTGTTACAAAAATCGTTCTGTGGTGTATGGTGTAAACAGTCCAACAAACAGGATAATGGAGAATGAACAGCACTTTCAATAGCGCTCAGCTCACCAGCTTTCTAGCTCGCACAGTAGACGAAACTCCAAAGTCGTTCCAGTCGATCAACACACTGCTCAATACCGCTCGGCACACTAGCTCGCACAGCGGATAGAACTCCAAACAGAGATTCCAAAGACGTTCGCACTCCAAGGCGATCCCAGTCGATCAACACGTTCAAAGTCAATCAACATTCACTCCGTGATCCAAGCACTCTCCTTATATAGTCTCCTCCGGCAAGCTGTGACGTCACATGGAATCATCTAGTACATGAAAGCGTATCTCCTCTCCCAATAGAGATATGTAGAAAATGCCAGCACCTTTTAGAATCCCATTTTCGTCACCAAAGTCAGGGGTCCAGGCGTGGCTGCTGCCAGTCATCCCATACTTACCCACTGTAAAACTCTCTTTCTCATGGGAAGCGAGTTTCCATGTTTGGAACAATATATATCTAGAATCTTTTGCGCGTCTTATATGCAAATATATATGTAACATATATTTGCGAAAATATATGTAATATATAGATCTAAAATCGTTTTCGCATCTTATATGCGAAAGTATATGTAACATATATATCTGGTATCTTTTGCGCATCTTGCATTCAACAATACGTATAAATAACAGTAAAACGCGTAAATAGTTGATACGGTATAGAAATCAAAACTATTGATTTTTTTTTTCTTCAAATTTTCCTGACAGATGCTATGAAGCACGGGGAAGGTTTTAGTCAGCATTTCGGGACAATTAATTAAATAACATATTTTTTATTATATAAGAGCTGTAACGTATATAATTATCAGCTCTTATTTTTTTTAAATGTGTGTTGCGTACTGATAAGCAAACGTTGCGTTCTGCCCATGATTTCTCGTATACTTATGGTGCATTTAGTGTTTAGCTTCGTCGCATGGAGGAGTTTTCTGTTTTGTTTATTTAGAGTATGTAGAACTTTTGCTGGAATGTGTCGTCAATGGGAATCTTCAAAACTTCAATACTCTGTCTGAAGATGCTAATTAATGTTTTAAGTAGAGATTTTAATATTATGGCTTAAGGATACTTTGAATGTACTTAATTTGATGTTCCTATTGCTGCAGCTATCAAAGTTTACTTAAAAAGAGAGGCTCATTTTGTGGAAAGGCTGCCATAATTTGTCGTTATCGCTCTTTTTTCGGATTTGGCGATTGCGTAAATCGGATGTTACCGGAAAACCGTCAGCGAATAAAAAAAAAAAACCCCAGAAAACTCATCCATATTGTGTAGAATCGAATAAACATTTTGGAACAATACCTCTTCACTTTGATCGATTGGATCTAAAATTTGGCATAAATAAACATTTGTTGAAAGACCGTATACTAAAATTACCATCTTTTTTGTGTGTGTTTTTGAGTTATCGCGTTTACAAACACATGAATAGACAGACGGACACAGTGGCGAATCGGGGGGGGGGGGGGGGTCATGAAAATTTTGTGTCGTCCTGGCGAATGTCAAACCTCATGACTTATGTAAACCAAAACACTTTAACTTTACAGACTTTGCTCACCTGACAATAAGAATCAAAAAGAACAAAACAATACTTTCGATAATTTTATAAAAATACAATGAAATAACTAGCCAAAAAATATTTTCGACCGCGTCAACGCTACAAGTGGAATGACTAGAAAAGTAGGAAAATTTTGGAGCCTGTCATGCCAGAAATCAATGTTGTCACGTTTTCATAGATTTTTTTTAAAAAAGGAAATTAAGAACAAACAGTAGTGATTTTAAATAAAATCGAGAATTCTGGCTTGGGTCTGAGGGGCTGCAGTCCCGTCGCCCCCCCCCCCCCCCCGGATTCGCCACTGGACTGTTAACCCATCGATAGATTAGCTCAGAACTTTGTCACGGATCGAAAACTGTGGTGATAAGACTACATATGCCAAATTTTATCCACCTACTTTGTTGTGTTTTTGAGATGCTCATGAACAGACAGATTTTCCGTTGATGAATTCAGTGGCGTAGCGCCGGGGGGGGGCAAGGGGGTACAGATGCCACGGGCGCTACTTTTAGAGAGCGCCTGCGTTTATTCTATTGTTAAAGAAAAATATAATGAGCAGGCATAAATTAAACTTGTTAAGCCACTGATGACGACTGGGATAAAAAAAATCATATTATTTTCCGGGACCCACTTACTGTCGCTACGCCACTGGCCCGGGTGACAAAACGTTACTGCATTTATGTCAATTTTTCTAGTCTAAAGCCCCCATACTATTCATCTACTCGTTCATTCACTGGCAGGGAGAAAATTCCAAAAACTTTTTTTTTTGAAATCAAGGAGGTCTAAAGTCGGCCATTCACTTGAAGTATAGCCATGACACTTGTCCTAAGCCCGATTTTTTTCCACCCATTTTAATCGAAAAATACAGGCACGCCATTCATTTATATTTTAAAGGACGCTAATCTGAACGAATGTACAGGAGAGCGATCTTCTTTCCCTTTCTACAGCTGCTTGTTAATCGATCTTCGATTTTCCCCAGTAGGCAGATTTTAATTTATGCTACCCTCGAAGCCAGGCGTCAATCTACACAAGGAATTTTTCTTTTCGCTAGCCTCTTTCAGTGTCCCTCTGATTTTTCGTTCCGATTTCAGTCCAGACGGAATTTCAACCACCACAAGCCATTTGGCTGATTTCCATAGATTTTTATGGTATTTTCCTTCTCGTGTTCCAAAATATCCAGTTTATCTATGAAGTGAATGGCCGGCTTAATAGCTGGAGCTTCATCAAAATCTGAAGGTCGAATTTTTAGAAAATTGCATCATTTTCTTTTCCAGTACTTCGTACACAAGAAAGTAAAAAATGGGTCAATTCGGTACATTTAAATCAAATTCGGTACAAATACAGGTCAAAGAGTCCAAAATCAAGAATGCACCGGCTAACCCAGTACGTCTGGTCACTTGTTGTTACACTACACGTGGAATTACGTTTGTCACGTGCCTGTGAAATCACGTGGATTGACTTCATTATAATCTCGTGCATCTAAATGTCTTCACCTCATCTATAACAAAAATTGCTCAGGTGCCTATCTTGCTCTTCTTAAACGCCGTTTGTAGAATTTAATGCGCTCATTTGAAATTCAGGTCGCTGCTCAAAGGTGAAAGAATTCACACAGTTTTGCTCTGCGTTTCCGCTTTAACAACTAAACACGTCCGAGTATGAACGTGGATGGAAAATAAAAGAAAAAAAAGACGTTCTGCTTTTTTTAAAACATGGCTTCTAAAAAAAGTATGAATTGAAGTAACGGGAGTGTTTTCCTTTCGAATTTCAATACAATACAGCGTTCTGTGTCAAGCTTTGCAATAAAGTGAAGAGAACGGAGCCGTATGCATTTAGATCGTTTACTTTAAGC
>BGPR01046892.1:0-11930 GCA_013235015.1 Araneus ventricosus
CAAGCGAAGTCACGTGACGCTGAGAGCCAATGAAAAGCGACCTCAATCCAAACCATAGCAGGATCCGTAAATATGCATCTTCAACACCTGTTAATAGGGCTGGATTCCCCATAGAGCCAATCTAGGTCCTGGACCAGGACGCAGTAGTTAGAGGGGCGTTTATATTGCAAAAATAACAACCAAATATTTACAAAATGATTTTGAAAAGGTCATATAAAATGATATTTTGCAAATTTATATTATATACATGAAATAAAGTGAGCAGTACATTAATTAAGGTTACCCTCTCTACAGTTTCAGCTGCCCTTCTCAGTCATAGCCAAAAGAATTTGCCGTGTCTCTCTCAACCACTCGGCGTAAACCACGGGAGAGGGAAAATTTCACATGTTACTCAACAGCCAGTGATTTCAAGTGAATGAGTACACTTTTATTGCTTAATTTCGACATACTTACTGATAGCAGGTACATGCAATATATCGCTACTACTTTTATATGCAATTTTGTTTACTCAGGTATGCCTGAAACAAGAGTGTTCTTCGAATAATACAAAGGCAGTAAACTTTTTATTATAAAATTAAACTTCCCAAATTATGGCTCGTTTATGCAACACAATTTAACGAGGTTTAAAGTAAGTTTGACACAAAATGCAAAAACACAAATGACTTATAAATGTGTAAATCCGGCACTGTCTATTAATCTATTGTTGCAAAAGTGTAATGTCGCTTTCCTGCCTCACTAGTCTTATGTTTGGGAAGAGAGTTTTACAGGGGTAAGTATGGGATGGCCGCGCCTGGAACCCTGACCTTGGCGACCATTTTGGCGACAAATCAATGATTTCAGAAAATGCGAGCCTTTTCTCGATATCTCTACTAGGAATGAAGATACGCTTGAATGTACGAGAAAACTCCATGTGACGTCAAGGCCTGTCGGGAAGAGTATAAAAGGCCGCGCTTGGATCAGAGAGAGTAGTTTTGATCGACTGGAACGACTTTGGAGTTTCGTCTGCAGTGCGAGCTAGAAAGCTGGTGAGCTGAAAAAAGTGATGTGTTGAAAGTGCTGTTATTGTCATTATTAGTGATTTGCTGACTGTGTGTGTTGCTAAATATCAAAGTGCTGAACTGTTATTACCAGTGAATTGTTGTCTGTCTACGTTGCTACTCTGTGCAAGATCTATTGTTTCCTGTTACCGTGTTTTCCTGCATATTTGTGAATAAACATTCATTCTCCATTATCCTGCATGTTGGACTTTTTATACTATACACCCACAGAACGATTTTTGCAACAATATATATTTCAGCTTATCATCTAATATAGGCTAAGTGAAAAATCATAGTCTACATCAAAAAGTATTGCTGATCATAACTTCCAATTTTTAGCAGAGGAAAATATAATTCCAGGAATTCACAGAAAAAAGAAATCTGTACGAATAAATGAAACAACCAAAGAAGAAAATTATTATTTGCTGAAAATATAATTTAAAAAAAAACAATTATATTTCTAAACATTTTTATTTTCCTATGACTTCTAAGTTAATAATTTTAACCCTTAAATGCCAAGTGTTGCCTTTAAGCAACATACTCAGTTTGGTCTTCTAAAATATTGACAATAAGACTGAAGCTCTAATTCCTATTTTTTGCCAATAAGCTACATATTTAAAATGTTATTAATTCAGTTGACAACATATAGATGGTAGTTTGAGTGCTGATGAAAAATTAAAAATAAATTGATGTTTTCCACTTGCGGCTGCATCTTTTTGCTTTGCTGGTAGTCTTGAGAGAGAATACCATAATGTATTCTACAATGTTGAAGGAAATTCCTTATCAGTATTATTACTTCTTAAAATACTTCTGTGTTGAATACAGCGAAACCTCCTCGAACGGCCATCCCTCTTAACGGCCAATTTTTCGTGGCACGGATTTTTCGGCCCATAGACCTAGCAACGGCCACCCAACCCCTCTGAACGGCTGCCGGGTGGGTTCGCCCATCCCATTTGACAAACGAATCGGTTAGACTTTTAAACTACCGGTTAATCGGTTATTACTTTTTAAACTGAAAAACGAACTTGAAAAAATGGTTTTTTCCGAGAAGGGTAAAAACTTAAAACAGTCACAAATTGTATCCTTTTTTCAAAAAATGTAAAAAATTATTAAATAAAGTACTATTTTCTCTTTAGATAAGTCTCAAACTTCATTTTAAATAAGAAATATGTGTCAGACTTGTTTATATTATGTATTATAGCAATTATCTTGTAACTGTAACGAAAACCCTTCAGAGCGGCCAATTTTTCTCGGAACGGAGGGGTGGCCGCTCAGAGAGGTTTCACTGTGTTATAGAATTTTATCACAACGAAATTTCTTTTCTCAACTAAAGCCCCTTCGATTGGTAACGAACTGTTTTATGGCCGTAAACTATATTTAAAACAAAATAGGATTTTTTAAAGTGTTTTTCTCATGTTTTATTTAAGAAATTAAAGTAAAAAATCATTTTTAAGTCAATGTTTAAAAAATCTGGCATTTAGGGGTTAATATGCCCAGACTTCCGAGAAATTCAGAACAGAAAACATTGCTTTTCTTCCAGTTTTCGGAAGTTAATTTTTTTCTTAGTATATAGTTCCTTTAAAAATGATCACATTGCAGATATACCTGAAAATTATTTGCTCATTTACTAGAAGCGAGCTGTCTGCAGGTCGTCTGGTTTAATCTTCACGAGAGTTCATTAACATCGCGGTCATTGGTTTCGTTTAGGTATAGTATTACCTGGTCTTCTTTCTTTGAAATTGTTTGAATTCATCACGAATCATGTTTCCACTGGTCAATGACCCGAAAAAAGGAGAATGAAAACTGCGGCTCGAATTTTCTGGAAAGCAGGTATTGTCTGGATATAAGCTAGGGAGGGGCCGAAATTTGAAGTGGAAACCTTAAGAAGAAAAAAATGGTTTCTCATCGTCTGGAAAGAGAATAGAGTGCTCAGATTTCTGATTTATCTTATATATTATTTCGGTTATCAAAATCCATTTTCTCAACTAACACAAAACCAGCAGCGATGAATATGGTATCAGTGGATAGCATTTTCTACCGTCTTTTGATTTTACCACTTTTGTTTGTTTAAATTTTAAGTTAAAAGAAAATTCAAGTTCTCAAAACATCATCCTCACTTCGGCCAACTTACTTTAAGTCAGGTGAAACTTGCTGAAAACTCAAGTGAAGAGTTCTATAACGAAGTATTTGCTGAACATATTTTTGTAATGGGCAAAATATTATAATCATATATACAGGGTGGTCATAAATTATTGGATCCATTTCAAAAATTTATAAAAAAAAAGGTAATAATGTTACAACTAAAGTTTTTTAAAAACGAGAAAGCATTTTTAATTTTTTTCCCAGATAGGTAACGCCGCCGTTACGGTGGTCTAGGTGGTCGTAAATTATTGGATCTTCTCCCATTTTCAAAAGCCATTATCTGCGAAATTATTAAAGCTAAAAGAAAACTAAAAGCATGCATTTGTAGGGAATTTTACGCTCTTTCAATTGTTAATTCAAATGTAAATCCAGAACCGAACAATTTTCGAGATATTCAAGAAAAACTAAAAGAGGAAACTAGTGGAGAATCTAGGATTTGGGTCGAGAGGGTGGGGGCTGAGGTCACAAAAATTTTGTATCGTCGTGACGAAAGTCGAACCTCATTTTTTATGTAAACCAAAACACTTTAACTTTACAGACTTGACCACCTGAAAATAGGAATCACAAAAAACACAACAATATTTTCAATAATTTAATACAAAATACAACGAAATAACTAATCAAAATATGTTTTCAGCCGCGTGAACGCTACAAGTACGAGTGGAATGACTAGAAAAGTAGGAAAATTTTCGAGCCTGCCAAGTCAGAAAGCAATGTTGTCACGTTTTCATTATTTTTTTAAAAAAAAGGGAAACTAAGAACAAACAGTTGTGGTGATTTTAAATAAAATCAAGAATTCTGATCTAGCTCGAAGGGGGGGGGGGCTGCAGCCCCATAGCCCCCTCCCCGATTCGCCACTGGAGGCAACCAGAAAACGCGCCCATCGGTAGCCATTGCGTATGGAAATCTCTCGCTGTAACAAAATAACGCTGTAATGGTACTCAGTTAAACAAAAAAGAAACTGCAGTTGTAACATTATTACTTTTTAAAATTAATTTTTGAAATGTGTCCAATAATTTATGACCGTCCTGTATTATTCCCATCGTCAGACATGCTTAATATCTGAAATCATCCCAAGAGTTGGATTATACTTGCCAAATATTGTATTTACTCATGTACAATTCAATGTAGCCGTTTTAAGAATCGCCAGAATAACCAGCCAGTCTCCCCTACACTTTCTCGTATACTCACTAATGAAGGTGTCGTCCCCCCCTCATAAACACTGCAGACCTTCAGCAGGGCCGCCACGAATACTAGAATTTCATTGCCCTCGAGGCGTGACAAAGTAAGCGGCATTGTCTGCCCCTGTCCTCTTCCGACCCTCGCATGTAGTGACACAATGTGGCGCGTTTTGCGCTTCGTAATATGATGAAGAAAACCGTGTATGCATTTTGGACACCTAATTTTCGACCGATAGAAACCAATTTTTTAGAACTAAAAAAGTGGGTATGTCGGTGAGTGGACGCACTACAGAAACGAAGCCTCTTACGCTTTTCTATATAATTAAATGTATAATGGTAGAATCACACCCCCCCCTCTTTCTTTCACTTCCCTCCGCAAATGAAACAAAACATTTGAAAATTATATTTTTTAGATATAATCGACACAATAATATTACTAATATAATAGCCCAGATCTCTCGGTAACGCTCTGACGTCACCAACAATAAAACTCGCGCCATAGCACTGCGAGACGTTAAACAGCATTATTTCGTTGTTAGAGAACCTAAATTTCAGTAATTTTAAATTTAAAAGAGTAATTGTCGTTCTAATTTCAAGTTTAATAGCTCTAAAATAGTGAAATTAAATTTTCTATCGATTGGTATAAAATTTATCTCGCCATGATCAATACCCGAACGATTTTAAATTATATTAATCCTATATTTCAAATTAATTTCCGTTTTTTAATAGAAAGTAGTAAATTAAGTCAGTGGTATATCATGCGCGTGATATAGTTTGGACGCCACGGTGCATCTAATTATTTAGTGCAATCGTGATGATATAATTTGATAATATTTTTTGGCAATGTTAAAATTTACACAAAGACATCTGAAATAGACATGACATCTGTACAAGGAAAATTGTTACACAATAAAAAATACTTCACACTGAATGTTGTTTACCATGAGGTTTTTTTTGAGTAAAGAAATATGTAAATAAAAAAAATATTTCCTGTCATAATACATATGTTTGTTTTATTTGTTTTCAATCAATGTTAAACACTTCTCTCGCATATATATCTATTTAAAAACGTCAAATTTGTCGGGAAATCTCTCAAATGAAGAGGCAATTTGCACCCGTCATACTATGACGGGTGATTTTCTAGTTTATATATAATTAACATGATAATATAACCTGCAAATCAAATAAAATATTACGTTTCTGCACGTGTTTACTGAACGGCATACGAATACAGTCTATTCTCTAACAGAGCGCATGCGCGCATTCTGTATGAACATGTTTATACACACAGCCTACGAGACTATAGGTATACGTGGCTGCATCGATGCGCATGCGCTGGCATGACGTCCTTCCGTCCCGTGACGGTCGGTTTTCTATGCTGACTCCCCATCCCGAAGCCTGCGTTAAGAAGCGTGGCTTTAAAATTTGATACAGATTTAAAATTATGGTTAGAAGACTAGTACAGTGAAACCTCTTGGAACGGACGCCCCTCCTAAAGGCTAATTTTTCATGGCACGGTTTTTTCATCTAATAACCCTTAGCAACGGCCACCCAACCCCTCTGAACGGCCGCCGGGTGGGTTCGCCCATCCCATTTAACAAACGCATCGGCTAGAGATTTACTTTTTAAACTGAGAAACGAACTCGAAAAAATGGTTTTTTTTCCCGAGAAGGGTAAAAACTTAAAACAGTCACAAATTGTATCCTTTTTTTCAAAAAATGTAAAAAATTATTAAATAAAGTACTATTTTCTCTTTAGATAAGTCTCAAACTTCATTTTAAATAAGAAATATGTGTAAGACTTGTTTATATTATGCATTATAGCAATTATCTTGTAATTGTAACGAAAACCCTTCAGAGCGGCCACCCCCTCTGAGCGGCCAATTTTTCTCGGAACGGAGGATTGGCCGCTCAGAGAGGTTTCACTGTACCAAATTTCATTCATCTAAGCCATTGCGTTTTAGTTTTATCGTGTTCACAAACACGTGAATATACAGACCGACAGACGGTCAACCCTTTAACAGATTTGTCCCAAAATTTGATACATATCTACAATTCTGATAACAAAAATGTGAACCAAATTTCATCTCTCTAACTATTTAAGTATTTGAGTCACCCCGTTCACATGCATACGAACAGACAGACAGGCAGACTTCCTGTGGATGGATTTTGTCCAAAACTTGTCAGAAATCTTCAAATGTGGTGTAGAGACCATATTCCAAATTCCATCCGTCTAGATCAAACACTTTTTGAGTTATCGTGTTTACAGACAGACAGACATAATTCCAATTAGACTCGGGTAGGTCTAAAAAGTGGAGGTTCATCAAAATATCGAAGTCGAATTTCTTGACGAATAGAGTACTTTCTTTCTGTGCACTTCATATACCAGAAAATATAAACAATTGTCAGATGCCTTCACAAAAGAAGCGTCTTAGGCAAGCTTCGACATCGATAAAGCATCCAAATCCAAAGCGAATTACAAATGTCTCTTCTAAGAAAGAATGTTTGTGCGAAAGGACCCGAAATTACTTTTTAACAGCAGTTGCAATGCGTTTCTTGTAGACTCGGGCAGAGCAGGCCCGTGGCGCAAAAGCGGGAGTGCGAAAAAAAAAAAAAAATTTAACCCTCTGGACTGCAGATTCTTTTTACTTTCTCGTATACGAAGTATACAAAGAGAAAGTATTGTAATCGTCAAAAAAATCCAACTCGAGATTTTGACGAATCTCCACGTTTCAGACCTCCCTGAGTCCGAAAAACACAATTTTGGAATTGTGTCTGTGAACACGATAACTCGAAAACTATTAGAGCTACGGGGATGAAATTCGGTATGTGGGCTTTAAACATAATTTGTAGGTTTCTATAGAATTTTGGAAAAAAATCCGTCCACGGGAAGTCTGTCTGTCCACGTTCATGTGAACACTATAACTCAAAAACTTGAATAGCTAGATGGATAAAATTTCGTACACAGTTTTATCGTCATGAATGTAGGTCCGTATAAAATTTTGGGCCAAATCCGTCAACGGGTTGACTGTCTGTCGGTCTGTATAATTTACTTTTGAAGAGAATCCGTATCTCCACGCGCATGCGTACTGGAAGCAATATTCTGTGCACTCGAAGACTATGGAGCGAATTACGTCATTTTGTCCTTGAGCCGGTAAGAGCGGAAAATCGGTACGCATCTCTTTGAGTTTGATTCTTTACCTAGATATTTTTCAATCACTTTAATGATTAACCTTCTGATAGTCACTGGATTCTGGGTAACACTAGGTTCGAATTTTTTTATCCACGCGGGGGGAAGGGAAACAGCACCTTCCTTGGGAAGTATACGAGAAAGTTTAGGGGAGAACACTCCCGCTGGTTTTAAGTCACTATTATTTAGATGCAACGGTTGCAAAGTTTCAAATATTGTTGAGCCAAGCGAGTTATTTGTATGTAAATCTTTATTAGTTTAATATTATCCAACGCTACAAAAGCACTGAGTAAACACATTAGTCTGTGAAAATCGCAGGATGAAGTAGAGAATATACGTGCTTCTAACTTGCTTCCAAGACTTGCTGCGTGTCTCGCGATTTCCGCGCGATAAGCGGACAGAAGATTAACAGACTTGAGAAAAAATTAATATATTTTCAAATTTTGTTGAATATATTATTTTAGTTTAAATAAGACCACTATATAATTTTAACCCCTCCAGACCTGGTGTCCGGTCTACCGGACATCAACTTTGAACAGCTCCTATTAATTCAATAATTGACGAAACTACATGCTGTTTTTTTAAAATTTGATTCTCGATTTTCTTAGAAATATAATCGTTGCAAGAATTTTTCGTTTCGGGCATGGAATCATTTTAATTTTTTAGTTTTTCCAAAAAAAATCGATAAAATCATCGTTCCCCAAAATGGAGCTCTGTGGTGAATTTTGTTTTTCAAGTACTTTCTTGTTTTTAATCCTTTTTTTACCATTTAAAAGGCTTCTACAATATTTTATTACCTTTTGACAACCATTTTAAAGTGAAATTTGTGTAATTTTTTTACTTTTTTTGGTTGAAATATCCGGTATTGTCCGGGTAACTTTTTTAATTTTTCATCTACAGGCTTGAAATTTCAATTATGCTTTAACTTTTGCAGTAGTACACAGTACGCCAAAGGAAAAAAAAAAAAATTCTAACTCCATTATTTCTTAATTCCGACTGAAGGGGTGAAATATAGTTGAAGTATAAAAATTCTCACAATAATATTATCAAGTCATATCTGCAAATAAAATATGCATATTTCTAAGCAAAATTAAAAAAAAAAGACATTTAGAATGCAGACAATATAGAATTTAAAAAATTTGCGTTGGTTGGTTGGGGGTGTTTCATATTGTTGCCTTGCCCTATTAGTAAAGTTACTTCGGATCACTTCGGGTCATCTACATTAACATATCTCAAAATAACAGATAATTGTTCTTGATGGCCCACGTCTGGAGCACAATCTAATAAAATTGTCAAAAAATTAGTTTCCTTAACTAAATTTGTTATTTCATCTCTAACCTTTTCAGCAAAAGCAGAATTCAGTTCATCTTCTATTCTACGAGATCAACAAGAAAGCGGCGCTGATTCCACGGAACGATACAAATGTGGTTTCATGATTGGGTCAAAAACTTAGAACAAACTTTGCAAGTAATTCTACTAAACCTAAGAAATTTACGTTTCTCCTTTTATATAAAGCATCGCTACTTCAGCTGAATTAAAAAATTATACTCTGATAAATATAAGATTGTAGCCACTGTTCGTTCACAAACAGTTATAATTAACAAAATTTAACAAAGATATTAACCACAAATTAATTAAATTAATTAGTCATAAACTTTTTACTGCCTTTGTCATCGTTCATTTTGGCGTCTCTTGTCTTCATCATAATTTCGGCAGAGAGGGTAAATTTATTTTACACACTCTAGTATCTTTTGGATTTTTATTAAGGATTCTTTGCCTTTTGATTTTTTCAAAATGTTTCTTGTATTGCGGTCGGACAAAATTCAGGCCACAAAGGGTATATTTTTGATTTATAATCTTACCCTTGACAGAAAATTTTGTCCACTTTTAGAACCTCAATGGCGAGTGGTCGTCGAGAAAGTTCGTCATTCAAGTTCTCATTCATTCCTTCTAATTTGAATATTTTTCTTTTACATTCTAAATGATATTTTATGTTTTTAAGAAATATTAATCGTTGTAATTTTCTGTTGATGCAATCACTTGATGCTGCTGCGTTGAGCACGCAAAAAGGTGTATTGTTATCGTTATTTTTTTAATCTTTTGTTTCTTATCTATACTCTTTCTTTTTTTTTACTTTTGTTCTATATTATTTGTTCGTTCACAAACACATTTCTAACGCTATGTTTCGTTTATAAGTACGGGTATTTTTTCATATTCCTATCAACAATGTTTAGCAATTTGAAATTCATTTCAAGTGGTAACAATTTGTAGATAAATTGTAAATGATATTCTAATCTTTCATGACTTCGTAATCGTGAACTTAAATGTACTTAATGGTTAAATCCAGATAAACACAGAGTATGGTATTTGAAGGGAACATTTTACGAGCAAAACACAATGTGTCAGTTTTGTATTTTGAGAGGCATAACCTTGATATTCCCTATTCAGTAATTTTCTTAAATAATGATTTTCAGAAAAACTTCTGTTATTTTTTTTTCCGGAAAATCGAGACTTTTATTTGTTTCACGTCATTTTGTATGATAGCCTTCCTAAATTTATCAGTTATAATTTCAAACCAAGTACCAGGATCACTGATGTCGACATTTCTGTCTTCGCCACTTTGTTGATTCTTTTGGAACTGCGATCTTCGGAATAATACATCATTTTCTTTATTCGGCGCCGACAAAGAATAAATACATAAATAAAATTCTCCGTCTGTAGATTTCCCTCTGCTACATAGCTAATTATCTTTCCGTTCTTCACTTATCTTGCAATCGCTTTCATCATTAACATGAGAGCTGGCTGTAGGATGATCAGGATCGTTTTCGTGGATGTCTTATGGCGTAATTACATTTCCGCGATTTCGATTTTCCAGTAGTTATGAGTCATGCGTTTTTTAAGTTTGTTGAATATTTTCGATTTTTAAAAAATTTGTAAGGAAGTCCTCTGTCTGCAGCAAACTTCCTGCAAAGTAACAAAGCATAATCGACCAACCCACTTGCAAAACAAGTTTGTTGTGAAGTTATGACAAACTTCACACCACAATTGCAAAATAAGTTTGATGCAAAGTTGATACGTCACACTTATACACCACGACCTGGACACAGTTGTAGCCCAGATAGCATGTACACTTGCAGCAAGTTTGTTTTTTCTTGATATTAGCGTATCATGACAAACTTGATGCGACACCTTTGCAGCAAACTTCCTGCAAAGTAACAAAGCATAATTGACCAGACCAACCCACTTGCAAAACAAGATTGGTGTGACGTTGTTATGACAAACTTCACACCACGATTGCAAAACAAGTTTGGTGCAAAGTTGATACATCACACTTACACACCACGACCTGGATACAGTTGTATATATCTGGTTTTGATCTTTGTTTATGTCTTAAAAAACATCCGATTTTTAATAGCATCTTCCTAGACAGTCCTTTTTATTAAGTCAATAAATCAATGATAGTTTGTGAAAAAACGAACTATGTCTTTTTATAAAAAAAACTTTGAAAAATTCTCCATCTTTTTACTAATTATAAAACTCGCACTTTAAAGAAAACTGTATATCGCTTTTTCTTAATGTTGAAATTTTAACGTTCATAAACAAAATTAAACCTAAAAAATAGTCGGTGTTTGTTAAAAAATAATAACTTGCATCATTTTATCCCATTTTAAAAGTAATTACTTTTGAACACTAATTTCATAATTTATTCTACCAGCAAAACGTAGTTATAAGCGAAAATCACTCTCTCTTTGACTTCAAATCATACTCTCAACTCAAAATAATAATGAAATCAAGAAAACAAGTTGAAAATAAAACGTGTAGATGCACTATCTATTAGCGAAATCTATCTTCTCCTCTCAGAGTCCAGTTGGCTAAGTGGCCAAGGCGACTGGCTATGAAGTGGGTTGTCGGGCGTTCGAATCCCAGGTTTGTCTGCTTACTCTTTTTTTTCTATAGTTTGCAAAGAGTTTGACGCGACAAATTTGTGACAAGTTTGACGCGTGGTGACTAACTCGTTTGCGTTAAATTGTTTCAAGCTTGCACTCTTGCCGTGTCAAACTTGCTGCAAACTAAAATTGCTATCTAGGATTTGACTTTAAAAAGTGACATAAACACACTAATGTTTTATCTCCATGATGACCTTTGGTCCGCGGTGGCCTAATGGTCAGATCTCGGCTTCGGGGCGTGAGGGTTCCAGATTCGAAACCCGATTCCACTGAAAATCCATCGTGTTGGCTTTTTGATTGACATTTATAAGACTTCTTCTAAGACTAAACAAACATTTATTAGAACACTAAAACACAACTATTTCACTTCGTATCTGCTTACAACGCAACATCGTTCAACCGTACTCATCTCACTTTTAAATCAAATTCAAAGT
>BGPR01046893.1:0-11929 GCA_013235015.1 Araneus ventricosus
AACAGATAGAAAGAAGATAGCACAAGAAGAGAAATTTCTGTGGAACACGGCTAATTTAAAACTAACGGGACCACAATAATATGCAGTTAAAAATTTCAGTTAATGAACATTTTGTTTAAAACTCAGCACAAAAAGAGAAAGAGATGCTTATTTTTAAACAAAGGAAGCAGTTACGATTTATTTTTAATGTGTAATAATTTTAATGAATAATACATTATTCATCGATAAAGAATAAGCAAATTAATAAATAAAGTGATAATAATAACTAAAAATATAATAAGTTAAAAATCAATTTAATGAAAAACGGAAAACAGCTTTTTAAATGCAAAAACAGTGCAATAAAACTTCAAAATAAAAACTACAATTCGTAGTAAAAGTGTTCGAAATTTTAAAAAATGTGAGAAAATTTTAGTATTTTCTTATTCTACCTATTACCACAAGATGCCACACAATATTCCTATGATATCTCTACGATGTTATACTTCATTCAGAATTTCAAATCGGCATCGTAGAGATATCGCATACTATCTTGTGCTAATATGGATTCCATATATCGCATAACAGTAAGATCCTTAAGTGAATTAAGTGCCTTAAAAAATATTCACTTACGACCACTGATAGCACAAGGGACGGACATATAATCTTGTCCAAAAGTTAAGCATAATTCGTAAAATGAGAAAAAAATTCGAGTTCATATGGATAGAGCTCTCAATAATTAGTTGTGAAGATTCGTGGGAACTGAAGTTTTACAGCGAAGGTTTGAAAGAAGAGCATCTATGGGACGGAACAAAAGTTTACGAGAAAGAAAAGGATTTGGCATCCCCCAATTTCACAAAAACATGATAATGATTTGAAACTTTCAACCATGTTTTTTGGTGTTGTTATGGGCAAAACTTGCATGCATTTTTGTAAAAATAGCACGTATATTCAGGAAGATATATATTCTTCTTTATAATCCTTCTGATCTGAATCAGATCAGATCCACGAGGTCGTTCGCCTTCATCACCTCCAACACGAAACCCGGTCGCTTAAGCAGGTCATCATACACCAAGGCAACACAGTCAAGTAGATGTTGCGTAGTGACCTCATTCATGTTGCACTCTGTGCAGATATTGAACTTCTTATGACCACGAGAGAATCTGAGGGTTTTTGAATGACCGGAGTTAAGCGAGCCAAAGCTGTTTGGTCTTTCCTATCCCCTTTAAAATGTATAGTAGCACCGGGGCCTTCTCTACGATACCATGAATGAGCTGGTGGATGCCTCCAAGAAATGTTAACAAGGCCTTTCTTCTTGAGTATAACCCGCGGTAAGTGAAGGGTTCTACATAGGCCTGAGGCATGGTAGTACCTTCTTTAGCAAGATTAACAGCAATATCTCTATATTAGGAAAATATATTGATTTTCTAAATTAAATCCAAAATTTATTATCGCATATCACGCATAACATGCAGAGTTTTCAACTAAACTATATAAAACTTACGGAATTTGGGGAATATGCCACCGAAGCATCATATTAAAATTTTAAGAAAATACTTTTAATATTGAAGGAAATATGAGTATTTGTTGTAAAGAATTATTAACTGTGCATGTGAAAACATAAGCTTCATAATTTTATAATACTTGTTCATAAACATTTTCTTTCGGAGTCAGATATAAAGGACAGGTTATATAAGAATTTTAATAGAATAACGTTGAGATTCAGAAAGATATCGGCATTGACGCGAACTGAATTTCAGTTGCTCTCTAAGAGAAGGGAATGATTTCTCCCAAACTGATATCTTGGAAACTTGAATCTTCGCATGAGTATTTAACATGCTTTTAACCTTTATAAAATTAAATATAATCTTTCTTCAGTCTAAAAATCTTTATAAAATTCAACATAATTTTTTTCGATATAAAGACCTTACGGCAATTTTTATCATTCTTGCTGATGTTTTCCGTCATCATGCTCTTATGGCCATAGATAGATAAATATTGCATAAGATGAAGAATTTGGTCCGAAATTTAATACATATATATAAACGTTAAGACCACAAATCGAATTTATCCATATAGCTCTTTGTGCGTTTCGATGTGTTCACATGCACACGAAGAAAGAACCTGCGGAGGTCTAAAATAAAGAGATTTATCGAAAAAATATTTTGATAATGTGCCTGTGACAAATTTTCTCTCTGTACTTCGTATACCAAAAAGTGAAACGTGTTTAAAAATATCTTACCATCGGCAAGGTATGGATTTTTCATTGTCCATGCATTTTCCAGATCTTGAATCATAGGATTTTGTAGCCCTTGATTGTTGAAATACCATGTTCTTTTCGGCTTTGGGAAACCTGTTACTTGATAATCGATGCACCAGTAAAAATTTTTTGCCACTTTCATCTCTATAATCTTTGGAACCGCTAAAAGAGTAACAAAGAGTTAATGACGTATTATCAAAATACTAATACTATATTTTGGATACATTTTAAATATACATGAAATGTCAGGAAGAATTTGGTTGTAAAAGTGTCTGTTATAATTTAGTTGGAGCAACGTGACTTTGAACCGCATTGTTACAAACATGGAAAGTCGTTTCCCAGCAATGTCAGTCTTATGGTTGGGAAGAGAGTTTTACAGGTGTAAGTATGGAATAACTGGCAGCAGTCCCATCTGGACCCCTGACCTTGGCGACAAACTTGGCGACCATCTTGGCGACTTGGCGAGAAATTTGGCGACGAAATATGGGATCTCAAAGGTGCTGGAATCTTCTCGATATCTCTATTAGGAGAGAAGATACGCCACGAATGTGCTAGATAATTCCATGTGACGTCACGGCCTGCCGGGAAAACTCTATAAGGAGAGCGCTTGGATGACGGAGTGTTGTTGTTCGACTGGGATCGCCTTTGAGCGCGAACCTTTGGAGTTCATCCGCAGTGCGAGCTAGGAAGCTGGTGAGCTGAGCGCTCTTAAAAGTGCAGTTATTGTCCTTACTAGTTATTTTCTGACTGTTCGTGTTGCTAGATAACACAGTGCTGAACTGTTATTACCTGTGAATTGTTGTCTGTTTACATTGGTAATCTGTGCAAGAACTATTGTTTCCTGTACCTGTGCTACGTGTTTTCCTGCATATTTGTAAATAAATGCGTGTTGCACTGTTTACACCATACACCCACAGTAAGACTTTTGCAACAGTATACTTCAAACATTAAACTCTGCTTGTATTATTTAGATATATCAATACAGCTTATGAAATATTTATTGGTAAAAAATGTTTATCAATTACTTTTACATAAATTATGTAAAAAGAGGCCAACTTCAGCACAAAAATGAAAGGAAGTTTTGTCCTCATAAATTTGGTAGTACAGTGGTGTAACTAAAGGGGGCGGTCCGCCCCCTGACGTCACTTCGAAAAGGGGCGGCAAAATAAAGCAAGAAGGGGAAATAATTTCATATTTAATAAGATCAAGGGTACTAGCTCGATCGTGTACATAAATAAAACAGCTAATGCAATTAATCCCTACTAGGAGGTTACACCTCCTACTCTCTCCGCTCGTCAACCCCCCAAGAATCACGTTGTGAATTTTTGGTATCACAACGTGATTGCATACCCCTCCAGTTATGAGTGTCTGCTAGTAATAGGAAATTATAAATACATTAATTACTAAAAGTAAATTTAAATTATTTAAAATAGCATAAACTTCTAACATTTTTTCATCAATTACTAAAAAACTAAATCATGAATATTTAAAATTAAAATGTTCTGGTAGCAGATATATGTAAATTTTAGAAAGAAATTTGGATGCCAAAATAAATAATTATAAAATGTTTACAAATAAAAAATTATTTACATCAATCAGAAATCAGGCATTTAAAACTTCTGGGTACACAAAATTGAATATTTCTTCAACGAATTCATTAGTCCTAACTTTATTCCAACAATCTTCTAAATATCCGCTCTTCTCAATGAATGTTGCTCAAAAAAACTTCACCACATGCATACACACTCACTGCAATAATTATTTAGCCGAGAAAGTTATTTATATATTAAAACCTCAGAAAATTTGAGTTTTCGAAAGATGATTCAATCCATTTTACCAACTCTTAGCTTATAAAGGACAGTTTAAGATGACAAATGGCTTTAAACATGTTCATATTCACTATTCAAAATTATAAACCATAATAATTGCTTACTTTTAACTTTATAAAATTAACAAAATAACCTTTTTTCAAAATTTTAAAAAATTTAGAAAGTTCTTTCTTTTTACACCAAAATTTTAAACATGCTCTTTTTTCACCGAAATGTTGCTCAGAAAAGCTTCTCCACATGCATAAAAAACAGAGTCCTGTCATAGTCCCCCAACTATGTTCCTGTAGCTAGGCAACTTCGCTCCGCACATAAAAATGCTTGGTTCTATTTTGTTCATTCCGATTGGATCGTCTTAGGAAAGTTTCAAAACTTTTCTCTTCAAATGTTTCATTAAACCTATTTTCTCGTTTTCGACGATTTCGATGTATAATCGAAATTGCCGAACTTAAACTCATTTAGAAAAAATTTGTTGTCCATTTCAAATCAAACTAAATTTGCCGATTCGAATGTAAACAATTTAAACTTGCGAGCTGTTGCCAAAAGGCAATTAAGAAATTCGATTCTTTTTCGTCGCCACATAAGAGACTTGTATATATAGATTCTTCGCCTGTTGTCGGTAAATGGTAAATATGTGAAAGAAAAACTGGTAATAGAAGCTCGATTTCGCAACCTATCTACAGAGATCGAGGGCGACAAAAGACGAAATATGTTTCTAACAAAATGCTTTTTTTCCTGGATTTTTTTTTTCATTTTGAGATTTTTGAGCGCTGTGTAACTTCCAAAAATGGGGCGGCAAAAGTTGCAGTTACGCTACTGACAGTATATTATTTGTTTTTCGTCAATTAAAAACACTTAATAATTATGAAAATCATTATATTTATTGCGCGGAAAGAAACTATTTAAAAACAGCTAAGGATAATTATTAGAGAGAAAGCGTATTATCTAATATATAAGACAAAGAAGTGAGCTTCTTCTTGCACCATTCTTTGACCCTTTAGCAAGACCTTTGGTGGGGGATTTTGGTGTTGTTAGAACGTCACTATCGCCGTAAAATAAAACTCATTTTGCACTATTTTAGAGATAATAAACTCTTGAACTATTGGTTGTACTATTTCCAAGTGTCTAGAATCAAAAATCAAAATTTCGCTGTGAGAATTAAAGTCTTCATGAACTTTAATAATTAGGCGATTGGTACTTTGAAAAAGTTCGCCATTCGAGTTCTCTTCCATTGTTTCCCATTTTATTTGTCTTATCTTACAGTGTTTTAATTTTTATTGAAGCATGATTTTTGTTGTTTGATTGTATCTTAATTAGTTAGTTGATTTTAGACAATATTGTTAATGCAATCACTGGATACTGCTGCGTTAAGCACAAAAGGTGCATTGCTATCACTATTGTTTACTTCTATTGTACTTTTTGTAATTAAATATCTTTATTTGTATTTTATTGGAAATTGCTGCATTCTTGCTCCATTCTGTTTAATGCAAAGTTTAATTTTTAATATCTCTTGTTGAATTATTTCACTTGTACTTTAATAATTAGATCTTACTGAAGAAGATTTTTTTCTTTGCGATCTGTATCTAAGATTATATGATGTTTATGACATTTAAAATTACACCAGACTAATGGTTACACACAAGAAAATAAGAGAGCAAGAAATTTATATCTGTTACTAAGACTATTAAACAATTACTTGAAAAAAATAAATAAAATTTCAATGTTGAACGTGTCTGAAATATGATTTACGTTATTATACGGACTGAAATATCTTTAAATGTCTTGAATATGCTATATAATTAGGAATTAAATACGAAGGTCAAAGGATTAGTGATCGGATCGGATCTCAAACAATATTACTATTCAATATATTGGTCAATGAAGTCTGTTAGAATAAATTAACTTGAGCTTAAATGCATTCACTTTGTTTTCAGTCTATTTATTTCAGATTTTTCTTACGTAGGCTTAAAGGGAATGAATTAACTTTTAATTACAAATGACACTTTAATTCTCTTCAAGAGTACAATACTTATAAACTGAGTACATAACTCTAAAAACTATTTTTTTCGGGATATGATTGACTTAAATGAAGGTATGAAGGAATTTTCACATTTAAGCTTAAATGTAAAATAAACTCGACCCCATTAAAATGATTTTGTTAAATGTAATATTTTTCATTTTCTCAATAATTCATTTTTATCTGAAAGAAATTGATAAACCCCGTCTACCCGAAATGTTCTCTCAGAAAAAAAATATTGTATCCTATTTGAAATTCTCTACAGAGGCAAAATCTTTTCAATTTAGAAGATTTTGTGAGCATCAGAATTAAAGGAAGTCATATGGTGCAAAGTCAGGAGGGTATGGTAAAATATTCTTTCTTAGATCTACCTATTTTTTAAGTAATGGATGGTTGGCATTATCTTGGTGAAAAATAACACCGTAATGATTATTCGTTTTCTGTCACTTTTTATCAACTACAGTTCCTAACAATTCCATTTTTGCAAAATATTAGTTGAATGTTTCCACTGAAGTAGCTTACAGTAAGTGATTAATTTTCAGCCTATTGGAACGTGAAATATATTTTGAAATGTGTATGATGTTTTCTAATTGAGAAATCCTCCTTAATGCACAAATTACCATCATTGGACACTGCGCGAAGCAATCTGTAAAATAACCATCACATTTTAATGAGCCTAATAATTTTTAAGCATTTTATGAGCTTATAAATATTTAGGCTAACTAGAAAGTGCACATTCATTTGCTCAAACAGCCTGAATTCATCATGGCCTCCTCTAATGCCGGTTGAATTAATAATTATGCATATAAAAAGAGACTCGCGCACTGCTTACGGGAATTAACTTCTAAATTATTAATGAGCAAATAAAAGAAAACCAAATTTTTAAAGCGAAAATTCTGCCAACCTTTTAACTTCACCATTAAGTGCATAGTTATTTTTTATATCGTATTTAGAAATAAATCTATTAGTTATTTAGGATTTCATAGATTGCGTGGGCGTGGTTTTAAGTTTAATTATTTAGTAGCAGAGAATAGTAACTAGAAAAATATTATCTATGTTTCAAAGTTTTTATTTTGAAATAAAAAAATGATGGGACAACAAATGCTTGATGGGACAAAATGATAAAGAAATATTTTGTAGATTTTTCGTTTAGTTTAGTTTAATTATATTACCGTTTGCAGCATCAGAGCTATTTTGAAATTCACCTCATAATTTTGAACTGTGGTGAGATGGTGCGAAAGACACGTGAGCACCTCTATTCTAAACTTTTATTCCATGTTAACAGAACTATATTTGACAATCAATAGCAGATTTAACATGCTCCACGCCAATATACACGGCAGTTCTTTAGTGGTATCACGTGTAGAAATTTGGCATTACTAATATAATAGCCCAGATCTCTCGGTAACGCTCTGACGTCACAAACAATAAAACTCGCGCCATAGCACTGTGAGACGTTCAACA
Source organism: Araneus ventricosus (assembly GCA_013235015.1). Lineage (NCBI taxonomy): Eukaryota > Metazoa > Arthropoda > Arachnida > Araneae > Araneidae > Araneus > Araneus ventricosus. Next base: position 7,544 of record BGPR01046893.1, read on the forward strand.
GCATTATTTCATTGTTAGAGGACCTAAATTTCAGTCATTTTAAATTTAAAAGAGTAATTGTCGTTCTAATTTCAAATTTAATAGCTCTACAATAGGGAAATAAAATCTGTTATCGATTGATGTAAAATTTCTCTCGCTATGATCAATAGTTCCCGAGAAATTTTAAATTATATTACCTATATATTTCAAATTAATTTCTGTTTTTTAATAGAAAGTAGTAAATTACGTCAGTGGTATATCATGCATGTGATATAATTAATTGATCTGATTATTTATTTCAGTCGTGATGATATAATTTTATATTTTTTGGAAACGTTTGACAAGCAGAGAAGTGCTTTGTTTTGAAAATAGATTTTCTATCTACCTAGATTATATCTACTAGACTTTCTAGATTTTTTAGACCAAGAGGTTTTTCGAATAAAGAAATATGCAAATAAGAAATTTATATTTCCTGTCATATAACATACGTTTATTTTATTTGCTTGTTAAACATTTCTCTCTCATATATATCTATTTAAACACGTCAAATTTGACAGGACATCTCTCGAATGAAAAGGGAATTTGCACCCGTCATACCACGACGGGTTATTTTCTAGTTATATATTTAGAGTTAAGGAATCATCGCTATAAGGTAACTATTATTGTTCGCATAAGCATGTTATTAACATGAAAATATGTTACAATAGTAGACTAAAAGTCGTAAATCGAAGTAGATTAAATTTTAGATTTTGAGTACTGTTAACAGTTTTCCTTAGCTGTATATTCTATCCGTATATTCTTTTATCTTCTTTGAAAATTTTCTGGCATACAGATGAATATATTTATTACGTCTTTTGATACGATTTTTTCGTTTTTGTTTGATCTTGAACTCTTGCTTTGCTATACTAATGCTATGCTAATTTTACTATATATTTGACACTTAACCCATCAGAGACGGATTGCACACCGTGATATTGAATTGCAATTATCAATCAGTATGGAAAAAGCAGCCGTCAGGATAAGACTGGTTTAAAATAAAAATTATGTTGGAAATGTGTAAACATAGAACTGGTAATGGTTTCAATTTAGTCCCTCTAATTAAGGTGACCAACTGTTCTCCTTTCGGAAGGACAATCCTCGTTTTCTATATTCTGTCCTTCCCTAAAAGTGCATAACAAATTATGCTACAAATGTATTTTTTATGAATTTATAATATCAGAGTGCACTATTTACTATTTGTTGCACTGAATTAAATGTTTCTTTTATTTATGATATAATTTAGCTTCAATTTATTTATGTCCTCCTTCTGTTGCAGCGAATGTTCGAGCTAAAGTTGGTCACCTTTCTAAAATGAGTGACCCAAGGGCAAACAAATACTATGCGACAAACTCTTACAGATATGATCTATCCGTTGTGGGGTCAGCCATTCTTTTCGCATTATTAGTCTCGTAGTTTTTAACGATTAAATCTGACGGTATTTTGTCACACAAGAAAGTTCGACAGACGAGCGGAAAGACTTTTTCACGTCAAACTATTCTGAGGAGCGACCTGCACGTATGGTGTTCAGTCATCTTATTTGTACGAAGTGAGTTCACAAAGTGACTGATTTCTAATGCAAACATATTTTTTTATTAAAAATGGTCAATATAAAACAAAAACACATTTCGGCTTCTTGGGACCTTCTCCAAAAGAGTGCACCGTCTCGAATGGGTTAAGCTTATATTTACTTGGAACGCTACTATCAGCAATTATAGATCAAGATCAAATTAATCGCAAGAAGAAGTCACTTCCTGCAAATAATTTTTGAATGATTATTTATTTGACCCTTTTATGGTAAACAGTATTTTTCCCGCTAAGGGTTTTCCCTATCAACTCTTTGTACCTTTTCAGTATAATACATCTCCATTTGCAAATGCCTTCAGTTTCTTCCCAGCTGTTTCCTTATTTTTTCTGCTATTTTCTTCTAGCAGACAATTGCTTTCACAATGATTTATTTTCTTCTATCAATCAATTGCTTTCACTATGATTTATTTTCTTCTAACAATCAATTGATTTATTTTCTTCTAGCAATCAATTGCTTTCACTATGATTTATTTTCTTCTAGCAATCAATTGATTTATTTTCTTCTAGCAATCAATTGCTTTCACAATGATTTATTTTCTTCTAGCAATCAATTGATTTATTTTCTTGTAGCAATCAATTGCTTTCACAACGATTTATTTTCTTCTAGCAATCAATTTCTTTTAGAAACTCCTTTGTTTCTTTCTTTCTTGGAAGTAGAAATTGTCACAAGGATAACCGGTATTATTTTCCCTAGAGATTTAGGTAACAGTTCGGAACAGGCAACAAAATTCTTCACAGAAATTGTGTTTCATTTAAATTATTTTAAAGAATAGAACACACCTCATTTTCCAAGAAAACTACTTTATTTTTTAGCCTTTATTTGTGATTGTCTTTCCTTTTCAGCCTCTTAGAGTCGTTTCAAATCTTCTCTGATGGTAATTTTATTTTATTACTCTTTGTCGAGTATTTCATGAGAATAATCCTCACTTTAAGTCTGTTCCGAAAAGTGCAGCCTGCATTAATGGTCGTGTGAATATCTTGCTTCGAGTTTTTTCACCCTACTGTAACGTTCTATATCTAAATTTCAATCACGAAATTATTCAACCATGTTCTCTAAAATTGTCAGTTCGGTAAAACCTATTCTGAGTGTGTAGCTGAAGAATCAAATAACTCTCGAACTATCTTAATAAAATTTACAGGATTTATTTTTGATTTTACATTTTGTTTCATTTTTTGCAATAGCTTTAGTTCAGCGTCCTGATAAATGAACGCAGCATTGAAATAATTCCACTTTAAGTTGTGTTGAAAGCTAACAAATACTCGTAATAGCAATTTCTGTGCAATTTTTAAACTTGGACATGGAGCTGGGTTTTATAAAATAGACTAAATTGAAGACAGATGTCAGAAGCTGCGTCGTGCACGCTGTGACAGTTGTTGGTAATATGCGCGTACAACGAGTATAATATTTTCCCAAGTTCTGCGTTTATGAAAGGTATTAAATATTATAGCACTTAACACAGAGTTATTAGCACTCTTCTTTCATTGTTACAAATCAGGTTTACGTAATTGCTTAACTCTCACTTTTCACAAATACTTGTTTGAAAAAATTCTATAACATATTTTTTCATTTTAAACCTTTAAGTTTTGTGTTTTCCACCATTACCAACAGTACTTTCACGTTTAGCTAACTCGTCCGCTCTGTACCCCTAGTGGTAAGCGTACCACAGGTTGGAACCATCTGGACTAGAGGCTCAAACCTTCTGTAAAATTTTTCATCACACATTACTCTTTCTTTTAAAATTGAATTGCTTCAATCAAAATTAAGTAATGGATAGAATGCAGGCACTCTATTAATCAAACTCTTATAACTTCAATTTTGAAATACCCAGAAATTATTCGAGGCCGCGGTGACCTGGTGGAAGGGTCTGGTCTACGGGGCCGGTAGGGTCCCAAGTTCGAAACCCGATTCCACCGAAGAACCACCGTGTATGCGAGTCTGGTGCATGCTAAATCCGTCGTGGCCAAATTTACTCCCACTGGTGTGTTGCGGAAGTTTGGAGAGGGGGTGTAAGCTCAAGCGTCGCCTCGTCATCTGACCACAGTCACATTTTTAATCGTTTTTATAATTTTCGCATGATTTTCGTCGATCTTAAAACACTGTATGTAACCTTTTTTCCATCTTTTTTTGTTCAATAAAGTTTATACGCACACTCATCCAAACCGCAAACCGGAGATTTTTATCTCTGGAGTCAGGGGTGTGTCGTAGTGTAAAGTAAAGTAAAAAAAAGTTCAAAATTACGAGGTCCACCCCAAAAAAGCCCTCGTGTTGCTTCAAAATGGGGCGTAAATATAATTAAACTAAACTAAATCTAAAAATTGTTCCAAGACCCCAAAATGTTGTTTCGTAAACAGTTTAACCAAGCATTAAATCTTAAACACTCACCATTTATCTCGAGGAAAACTTGTGCTATTTCTTGCCCGACGTCATTTTCAGCAATGCAACTTACGAATCCATTGTCTTCGCCACTTGATTCATAAAGGCTGAGAACTTGCACTGTATCGTTGGTATCAAAGCTAAAACTGTTGAACATGTCAGCGCTGCCATTAACGTAATCTATCATTCCCAGCATCTCGAAGTCTCCGACAGTGTGGTTGGATAACAAAGAGGTTGTGTTCCAATACACAGAAAGGGGAGGATCGCCGGACGCCGAGCAGATGAGATCGGCTGACTGGGACTCGTTCATAATGATCTTCTCAGGCATGACATAAACTTTTGGAAGTTCTGGAAGAGAAGAACAAATAATTTTTTATTAATCATGAACTGGAGAAGATAGGACGTAATGG
>BGPR01046894.1:0-11929 GCA_013235015.1 Araneus ventricosus
ATATATCTTGTTCAAATTTTGCAATCGATTTTAAACTAACTTCCCGATGAGCTGGAGACTTTAAACTTTAAACATAGCTCAGGACTAGATGACAATGCAATATTAATTCGCTTTCTTGTCTGTCTGTCTGTCATTTCATATTTTGCATGACACATGCACAGTACGTTTTTCATTATATCTCGAAAACTATTAACATCACAGACTTGGTTCTTGGGTATATGGATGGCCCATGGGATCATCGAAGCACCTCCATATTTCAGCCATATATTTGCGCATGCGCAGTATATTTTTCATTATATCTCGAATCACCTAAGTAGGAATTGACCTTTAATTTTTTTTTTATATTACTTGTTCCTTAATAACTTCGGAGCATATCATCGCACAAAATCATTTTTACATCACTTTAAAATTCCAGAAATTAGCTTTACAGCGATATCAATTGTATTTCCTTGAAAGCTTTTCTTTAATTTTAATTTTTTTAAATTTTACTTTTTTTTAAATTAATTTTTCAAAATTAATTTTAAAAACTACTTTTAACAATGCTTTTTATTGTTCGAATGAAATTGAAACCAATTTTATTGTCTTATCAGATTTTTCATTCGCATGCTTTTGCCAATGTTAATTGTAGATAATCTTAAAAAATTGCTTTCTTTGAACATTAACTTCCAAGCAGAATTTTCACTTTCGTTTTTATTAACATGACAATACTTTTAGGCAGCATTCTTTCTGTAAATACATTATGTACAGAATGCAATGGTTGTTCTAATCGAGATAGAAGAATCATTATAAAGGAGAATCGAGATAGACGACTCTACTCATGATAAAGGAGAATGTGTGTGTGTCTGTGTGTTGGCGCTCTACAGGGCAGACCGCCGAACTTTGAGCTACGAAATTTGGCACGAACATTATTTGGAGGGTGGGAATGTGCACCTCGGAGCCGTTTTCTGAAATTTTAATTAGAATTTTAATTAATTAAAAAATAAGCGAAATTTTGGCGTTTTTCCTAAATAACTTTCGAAAATTTTACAGCACAAAAATCATTTTTACACCATCTGAAAGCGCACAATAAATTAACATTTCAATGATATCAATAAAGATGTATGGTTTTTTTCTCTAATTTTAATAACCTCTTAAAAATATTTTTTGGCATAATTTACAACAATACTTTTCATTGTTGAAACGCATTTCAAACCGCTTTCATTGTTTAAACAAATATTTAATTGCGAGTCTCTCTTCCATTGTTTAAAGCTTATAAAATATCTTTTGGATTTTACTTTCTTCTTTTATTTGATCAATTTTTCTGTGAAGTTTGTAAATGAAGTCCTCAAGATGGTAAGTATATAATGAAGTAATCCAGTAAACTGAAAGATTATCTTTGTTTTTTTAAATTCGTTTTATCAGCGTGTTTTAAGCCAATTAGCATGCTGCTGAACGTAAAATGTGCATTGCCAATCAAAATGCGTGTTCTACGTTAATGTAGACAATGAACAGAACAAGTGCAAGACTACAAAAAGGACGCGGGTTAAATGTCTATAGCAATTTGAATTTTAAAACTACTTTGTTAAGGGAATCATGAATATAAAATTATGCATAAGAGATTCCATTGAAGTTTTATTTCCGGCGTTCAAGCTAGTCGCCGAAGGCGGCTTGTTGACAATATTTTCAAATATGATCTGATCCTACTAGCAGCAAGTGGCAATGAGTTATTCTTGTATGCCCCAAGCAAAATCAAAATAAAATGATTTCTTTACGAATAAAATAATGGATAAAATTTTCAATAAGAGACTTTATAATCTGGAGTTTGTTTTGGGTTCCTTGATCCTTCGTGGTAGGGAAAGATGGTATGAAGAATACTCTAACCTACTGTAAAAATTGTAAGAAAGGACAAGATTTAACTAGACTCCTAGTATTAGTTAAAATGTGAAAATAATAGTGTAAAGATAGTGTCTGCCTTCTCTTTTCAAATGAAGAACGGCAGCAATCAAACCATAGGCTCCTAATGGGAGAAGTTTCGTATCCTCCTTATCATTATCTCAAGGCTGAATGGTGAAAGCACTTCTTATTGCCGAATCATAAATTTCTGAACTATAATTTTATCTTCAACAGGGAAGTATTCCAAATGGACAGAAACTCGGTACAACCTATGCTTTTCAAGTTTGTCAGCTTCTCAAGATGTGTTGGATAAGTATTTATGTAACAGCTTTCAGAAAAATATGAAAGAATAAACACACTAGTGTAAACGTCAAAATGTAAATAAAGTACATAGGGAGCATTCCAGAACCCATTTTGTGTCAAAAATATCTCCGAAAGAAATATTCAGAGCAGGGGTGGCGCCAGAGGGGTGTCCCGGGGGTTATATCGCATATTTTTTAAGATTTGTATTTTGTAACCAGAAAAATCTCTATCTTTCATATAAAAATACACTAAAGAAATAAAAATCTTATGAATTATTTCTGTTTTAAGCCAAATACATTTTTCAATTGGTATTAAATTATTCCTGTAAGTGTTAGGCTTGAAATAGATTCGGATCCTCATTTAGAACTTGAGAAGAGAGATATTAGTATATACTCAATTTTGGGAGCTACTGGATGTGCATAAAACTTTAAAAAAAAGAGTAATATTCATGGTGAATTCTTCAAAAAAGATTGGGTACTTAAAATATAAAACACAGAATGTCATATTAGGACATCTGTTTTGTTTCAAAATGAGTAGAAAATACTGAAGTTCTCATAATTAACAGATTTGACTAATTCATTAGTTTTCATGATAGCATTCCTTATACTCACTGAAAGTAAAATGTTTTAACAAAATTTGTAAGATTTATTGTCAATAAGCAATGACAAAGCAAAAATATTGTTTCCCTCGAGAATTCAAAGTAATGAAAAAAGTTAAGTCATTAAACTTAAACATAAAATTTTGTTATTGTGTAACTTGTATTGTGTATTTTGTTATTGCGTTAAAAATAAAGAGAGGTATGCTTTGAAACTGCCTCGTATATCTATTAGACTGGAAGAATATTTTCATAATAAAATTTGAAAATATTCATAACTCAATCATATTTACTTATCTATTTAGCTTCTTCTTTAGTTATTTCTTTTAAGTGCGTTGACTAATTTCTATGAGCAAACAGGTGCAAAAGTAGTTTAAAAGATTTACAAATGCAACAAATTTGCTTGTTAAAAAGACAACACGGCTTTCGGGCGATAAATCCGCAATCTGGCTACCCGCCCTGAATCTCGACACGGTTGTGAAGAGATCCCAACTTGGCTTCCGCGCTACCCTATTTACCTGCGAAAAAAATGGATTCGTCCATTGCATCCACGGCCAAGTCGGTTTCGAGACCCTAGTTTCAACTAGTAGGTAAATAAAGATCTGGCGAAGATTTGATAGGGTTATCGTCACACCCCTCCCCCGATACAGCAGCTCGTGCCTCCTGTCGGGCAGACTGTTCCCCCTTGTCGGGCGGACTGTAACGCCACTCCTGATTCAGAGTCTACTTTTTACAAAGAGTCGCGATAGGCTCCGTATGAAGAAGCTCTGGTTGAAATAATTTCTGTTGCATGAAATAATAATGCATTTTTCTCTACATGTTCCTCTGTTTAATTTACCACCAACATATTCATTTTCTTTTGCAGGCAGTCGCATCCCTACACTACCACAAATAACCCAAACAGCTCCCACCTTTAAAGGAAAACAAATCAGAGCGTCAGTCAACCGTTCTAAAAGCTGTGACCGCTTAGACGAAGGTGAAAGGAAGAACTCGACGTCCAGCACTTTTCCTTCGAAACTAGGCGGCATTAAAGCGTCCAATAGCCTCCCGTCCCTTACAAACCCTTTTCCGAGGAGGGTCCCGGCAGCTCTTTTAGCAGCTATTAGCCAACGCCTGGGGCCGGATGTCCATCCTGAGGACACTGTTGTGATAGAAATGTCAGCGGAAAGCATCAATTCGAAGATGAGGCATGCCTTCACCGTACAGGAGCTTCGAGAAGTTGTCTCTAGGTACGAGGAACAAGTGGGAAGCAAGGTGAAGCCCATCCCCTTGGAAAGTGTCCTGGACCCTAATGACGATGGACCCATCACGTTCGAAATTCGACATGGGAAAGAAAGAAACGTTTTCAAGCTGCCGACGGGCAAACTGAAAGGCAACAAAAAATGGCAAGTTATATTTACGATTGGAAAAACTCAAAAGAATTTAAGCACTCTTCATGCCAAGTAGCTGGTAGATGTTAAATGTGTGTATAGATCAATTTTTATAATGTTCATGAAGAATTCGATTCATTATTCAGTTTTTATTTCTCTATATACTTGTTAACAGTTGCAGAAATGGCTAACTATAACCAAAGATGAAAATGAATTTTTATTCACTCCATCGAGGAAATGAATTACTGCACTTGTTACACGTTGCCAACTTGGGCATTTTGTCTACTTTCGAATTTGTGTTTACATTCCGTTTCATCGTGCTCAAATTATTCACAAATCGTTCATTATCTTTGTTCCGTTGACATACCGGGTTCCAGATATCTCAACACTTTGCATATATATCTGCCGTCCAGTATCATTTTGAACATTTTCTCCGATTCTCCTATAAGTTTCATTTTGATTTTCGTGAGATTTCTGTGATCGGCTGGTCATTTTTAAATTTTATTGGTCAACATGTATTTACAATGGAAACATTTGCATTTCCCTATCGTATGAAACATACTTACTCATTTTGCTTCCAGTTAATAGTCGCAGCTATTTTCATAACGCAGGGTTTACAAAAATGGTACTCTCGTTTCTAAAGAATTTGCTGTTCGAATGCAGTACCCAGGTCTAAATCTCTCTCAGTGTCTGTAAACTGAGCTTAGAAAAAATCCGCCTTCGATAAATGCATGGTTTTCAGGATCGACATTCTGTTTATTGAAACATTTTCTAACTAATTAATAAAAATCTATGATTTGGCAAAAAAAATAACAGAATAAACCCTTCAGCTTCTTGGTGTAAGAATATGGAGCTTAGTTGTACCACAGAATTTATTTGTTTAACAATCAAAACATTAGTTTCAACGGTACAGTTAAACAAAATACTGTGTTAATCAAATCAATCTATTCTAAATCAAGACACTATAGCTTGCCTAAATTTTTAGTTCGTTAATGTTTCTTTGTAGCTAACAGTAATAAATAAAATATTAAGATTACTGAAGGAATAATACATTCCGCAAACAGTGAAACACATCAAGCTTGTCTCCTAGTATTGTTAGGAACACCAATATGATTCTTCATTTCCGATTTAGAAAAATTGCTTCTCGCAATCATTTCAATGCCACATTCGTAGCCTCCTTCTTGAACAAAAACGTAACATCACAATTTGAGAAAAAGTACTACATTCTTCGCAAAATGAGAACTGTTGCTGTTTATTTCGTGGATAATTATCATATCACTTATGTAAATTCGTCTAAAAGTAAATTTTCTATCTGGCTTGAACGGTTTTCTCTATACTCAACTAGAATAAGAGAGTATTGTCGAGTGCGCAGCAACAACCGCGTCGAGAAGTTACATCCAGTTATATAACAAATTCGAATGTGCTTATTCATCTGAATCAGACCTTCTATACAGCTTTAATTGTTATCTCTGGCTTACGTATAGCTTTGATTCATTCATTACTCTTTTTGCACATGTGTTATCAGATTATCGAAAAGAACTTAGAATGAAATAAATTGAATTAATTTTCGTTGGTAGATGAACTTTCGTCTATAGTTTGAATGAGGAATTTTATAGCTAATAGGCCTCTTTTTCGCGCTACATTTTCTTTATAAGGCATAAAAAGTATATTTTAAAAAAAGCCGAAATTCTCGCCTAGAATAACTTTCTGTCGAAACGAATGAAATACATTTACGATGAGCAATTTTGATTTTTCACTTGAATATCCTTTACAATTTTAGGTAAGCGTTGGCTATAAAATCTTAATATGGATAAAAAAAGATTGGTGATTTGGCACTCTTCTAAAGAAAACAGTCAAGCATTTTAACAAACATTTCTAGCCTATTTCATGCTCAAACATGGTTAACAAGAAATGGCTGAAAACGCTAACAAAATCTTTCACTGTTCCATCTACTTGAACATCGTAAGACATTTCAAAAAACTACTTTTGTTTCCGACTTTCTGAATTAGAAATACTGTTCTCTAAAAGTACATGTTTTATTCTTTCAATTTTTACTATACATTTTTTTCAAAACTGCCCTCCTATTCTTTCCATCTAGTTGAAAAGGCAATTATCATGTTCTAAATGAATTTAAAAGGCCCAGTATTTTTTCGACAATTCATTAGCATCCACGTTATGCATATTATCTTTTCTGATCATGTAGATACTTTAGACAAATGTGCATGTTATGAAATTTTGTGCCAATTTGTTTATGTGGAAACATAATGTCCTGCCTTTCATATTTTGCATACGTTTTCATCAATGATCCGTGTGCCAGCCACTACCTATGTCTGTGTCAATAGGTTTCTGCATTACTGCCTGTGGCCTACAGGACGCTACTTCCTGCTTGATGATCGGGAACTGCAAGTTGATGACATCCAGTGGGAAGAAGTGCGACTCGGTCCTAGCGCCATTCTGATGCTGCCACCTGACTTTTGGATATGATAAATTAATGACTTCATCATTCATGTCTCTTAGACGAAAGCAAATGCTTTTTGTAAACAAACATCATGTAATGTAAATTATGTACTTCATTTTAGTTGAATATTTCTGTAAAAACTAAATCCTCTGTATGAATTAGTGTGTTGTTTTTCTTGTTCATCACTTGTACAGACATCGAAACGAAGATAAATAAGAATGCGAATGATGTACACTATATGCCCAAAAGTATCCGGACACTTTCAGATTTTCACAATTTTTAGAATTTCTCGGGAAAGGCTTAAATGACCGCCTTTAAACTTCGACCATGTGAAAATTAGACTGTAACTCACATTTTACATTGAAGATTCGGTCCTGAGGGCAATTAGGGGCCCGTCTACAAACTGATGAAGACAAACACGTTTTTGGCCCACCCCGCTTCACAGAATACTCATAACAAGATGAAACTTTCAGAAATGGTTATGCTTAATGTGCATAATATTTACAGGAATTTTTGTAAACTCAGCACAAATATTTGGGAAGATATAAAGGTTTTCTTAAAAAAAACCAAATTTTCCCGCCTGTTTTTTGCTTATAACATGCAGAGTTTTCTGTCATATTATACGAAACTTACAGAAAAATGACAATATGTTAGAAAAGCATTTCGAAAACTTTTTTTGAATATTACAGAAAATATGAGCATTTTTAGTAAATAACCCTTTACTGCGCATGCGCAAAACATAGCGTAATTTTTCTTTCACAACTTCTTTAAAATGCAGACATACAGAGACATGTAAAAGGATTCAGTTCAAATATCATTAGAAGATATAGACCTGGCGAGGCAAATTTTCAGCTCTGTCGACTAAGATGAGGGGTTTATTTTCATATTTCTTAAAAGCTTGTATCTATCTATTTTTTAAACTTGTAACTATGCTTGATATCTTTCTGATACTAGTGTGGTAAATTCTAATATATAGAATCACCCTATAACTTTAAAAAAGTATTGAAAAAATTATATATTTTATGCGCAATAAGAGTATTACTAAAAATAACTCATTCTATAATCAAAAAAAGTTTTCACTAACATGTTGTCATATTTTCTGTAAGTTTCGTGAAACAGAAAAACTCTATATAACAAAAAACAGGCAGAGCATGAATCTTCCAAATAGCTGAAATGCTATTGCTTATTAAATATCTTGTCATATAACTCCTTCTGAATTCATCTTCATTATCATCTCAATAATCAAAGTGAGCCACTGTTTTCATCGGTTGTAGACAGTTCATTATATCGACAAATCTTCAATGTAAAAATGTAAGTATCTATTCTTTACATGGTCAAAATTTACAAAAGGCAACCAGTTAAACCTTTTTCACAGAAATTCTAAAAAAAAATATAATCACAGTTCAAAATACTGAGCATATAATCTTATTCATGAAACAAATCAAACATGTAAATTGGGTGCCTCTTGGTATCTGTATGTGAGCTTTAAAAATAATTCATCTGAATAATTTTTTCATTTCGTATCCCTATTACTGAATGCTCCCACAATATTGTTTACGTATCTCTACATCTATTATTACGGCATTTCAGATATCAATTGGCATTCATATTTTAGTATCTTGGATAATAGGGGTGGTTCACTACTTTTTTTTTCATACGACTTCATCTCGTTCTTCAGAAAAGTTACAGATGTTGTTGAAAAGTAAAGATACAATTAGAGGCAATTTCTTCCCTTTTGCCAAACTGTGTTTTAACTATTGGTGTTTATTCACTTACATGATATGATTCTTTTAATACACTCTCTCTTGACATCATCATGAATCTTCAAGAGCTTATTTTCAATACCACTGAACTTGGCATGTAAAATATATTCTACTACGCAGAAATGATGTAGACAAGTCTTAATTGTTCATTCTGTAATTGTACTTCAATTTTTTAACGAGAGTCAATTCGTTATCATTCAGGTTCACCATTTTGTTTCAATGTTTGTTTTTTTACGCAGTGTAATCGGCTTGCAAAGAGACACACCACAAAGAATTTTTATCTTCTCATGAATGTTGTTGCTAGCGCAAAACTAAGCACCCAAATTTTGAAAAAAATCTGAAGGCTCTCAAATTTGTGATAGATATCACACTTCTAAACGATGTGACTCCTCTCTATCCCTGGAAAAAAAAAATTTAGAAAAGCCAACCAGGATAAAGATGGCGAAACTTTAAGAGGTGGTGTACACACTAAATTCATCATGAATGTTTGTAGCTGAAATGAAATTCAAAAGGAATAATAATGTGTTTAGGTCGCTACGCTCACAAACATTAAAGCAACATTCCTGAGGCCAAGGTTACTGGGAGAACACTTGCATACATGTACAGGTGTTTCCTAAACTCCTTGGGCAAGAAAATTTAAGGGGTGACAGAAAACATCTAAACAAGCAGACTCATACAGTGCATGGGCAGGAGGCAAGCGGTGAACCTTCAGGAGGTCTCTGTTACTGTCACATGAAAGGAATGAAACATAGACAGGATGAGGAGATTTAAATAATTTTATTGATGGCAAGCCAAGGTACAAACTGCTCAAAGAGACATGAAGGCTGTTGCGTATTGAGAAATCACTTCACAGTAAAGATGCTCATCCGTGAATAACACATGGGCACTAAAATCAGGCTGCGCTGCTAGTTGTTTAAAATAATGCAAAACTCAAACGTGGCTCATAATCAGCAGGTATGAAGGCTTGCACTTTCTGTACATGGTAAGGGTGTAATCCTTGTCTCAAGTAGGTACTCACCAAACAGTGATTGGGGCATTTACAGGACAGGGAAACCACTCCGCGTCTAATATCAGGACGATCTCCCACTCCTTGCAGAATGTCCTACAAGCTGTGGCGTCACACACACTACCACATATGTATTATACATACCGGTGACAAGATTACGTTTTAATTTCTGATGCAATCATCGAGCATTTTCGGTCTGCCATTGTCTCCTCGAGAGTACTGCCTCTACTCGATATTTTGCCCTTTCGCGTCTGCCTGCATCGACTTCTGCCTTTGGAAATATAAAATATGCGCAAAAATGATGCTTCGTGGCTCCTCTTCAGGACTGGTGTCAGAACTCTATTTTTGCAACCACACCTTTTCATTTCTGTTGACGGTAGCTACGTTCTTTGGTGCATACTGAAGAGCTTCACACTTGGTTGTTGCCCAGGTGGTTTTCGATGTAGAGTCCACGGGCGCAAAAAAAATTGTTTGAGGGCCCCCCATCCCAAGAAAACTTGTTATTGATAAAAAGTAATAATGTAAAATAACTTATTTATGCACTTTTAGTGGTCTTCGTTGTCAATTTGAATTATATATATATATATATATATATATATATATATATATATATACTCATCTCTCTTCTCTGAACTAATATTTTAATAATTTATATAGTGTATTTAATAATATATATATATATATATTTGAAATAGATAAGTGACAGTGATAGCTTTCGGTCTTTGATTCTACTATCTAGTGGGTGTCATCATTCACTTGTTCATTCAAATTTTATGGTAACAGAGACAAGTTTCGTTTTTTAATAAATACTTTTGTTTTCTTCTTAAAATTCCTTGAGTAACTTATTGTCCCAATTTGTAAATGGTATATGAGCTCATAAATCATCAATTTATCTTTATGAGTATAATAAGACTATAGATATAATGAAACTGAGAACCATTTTATAACTACATCTAAGTTTAGATTGAATAAGCAGTGTCTCTTTTGTCAGGATAGAATGGTATATTCTGAAAAATAGAAATACAGGCAAAAAAGGGAAACTATAGAATTATAAATTTTAAAAACAGTATTTTTAAAGATTGAAATTACGATAATTTATTCAAAAAAATATTATATAGATTTAAGCTCTACAAAGTGAATCATTATTATTTTTTAACTGTTTCCTTTCTTTTAAACTGTTCTGTTCAAAAAAGAAGTGAAATTCTAAAAATAAAGCAAATATGTTTTTATGTTATATAGGCTAAAATAAAGGGTGTTACCATGAAAAGTTTACTAAATCAGTTTATTCACGTTTCTGATATAAAGTATAATTAAATAAAACGATGCTTGAATGTTAATAAAACAAATTACTGCTAAAAAAGGGTAACAAAAATGAGAATTACACACTTTGAAGAATACAAAATAGATATTATATGAATGTAAGTATAGCACTGAAATACTACTTTTGAAATTCAATTAAAATTTTATGAACCTGAAACGGGTGTGGAAGACATGAAACTACTAAAAAGTCCACTGCTGCTTTTAATTTGAGGAATTTGTCTAAATTTTTCCTTAATCAATTCTGTACTACATCATTTCAATAAAGCGACAGTTCATTTGAAATGCAGGGGTTGGCTCACTATTGAGAGTTTTTGACCTTTTCAGACAGAAACGATCTCTCCACTTGCATTACTAATTGAGGTAGTGAGAAAAATTTAAAATTCTTTCCAGGCTGGGAAGTGATTGTAGCAGACCATCTTTAATCAATTTGTATCTATCATTAGTTTGTTACTTTTTCATTTTTGTGTATTTAATAAAATGTTTCGCCGTCCTTGAAATAATGTGCTTCGATATCATCCAGCATATTTTCTTAGACGTTATTAATTACACAAATTTCAAAAAAGCTTTTTTATTTCTAATTTGCCGTAAAAAAAAAAAAAATTGAAAGGATCATTTAGAACGATTGTTATAGGTAGTGCTTCTTTACAGAAAACATTCCTGTTGTCTTTTATTTTGAATCACTCCAGATTGGTGACGCCTTGAGAGAAAGTTTATCTGGTAGATTCTTTTCATCCAATTACTTTGTTCAGTCTTTATTTCTTAATAATTTTATTTTGTTTCTTGATGATTTATTATATTTATGATAAAAATTAATATAAATTAACGTATTTATTATAATAATGAATCATAAAAATACCAGTTATAATAGCGAGCAAACATAACTTAACTTACAGACAAATTTTATAAATGTGTATACAAGTGCTTTAATTTTTTATAATTTAAAATCAACTTTTATTTAAAACATAATTTACAGAAATCGTTGCTTCCCTCAAGAAGATTTAGAAGTGACTAGAAAATAAATATGCATGTAAATGATTTGAAATAAATTAAAGTACTTGTTAATGGAAATATAAAGTGGAAGCATGTTCTAAATCAATATGCAGGCATACAAATCTTATGTAGAAGTTGGTAAAATTCAATCAATTCAAAAAATTTTACATTCAAAGATTCCAGGTGGCTGAAGCAGAGGTATAGAAGATTCGAGATCTAGTAGTTGCAAAATATTTAATTTCTTCAGTTCTC
>BGPR01046895.1:0-11929 GCA_013235015.1 Araneus ventricosus
CCATTACGTCCTATCTTCTCCAGTTCATGATTAATAAAAAATTATTTGTTCTTCTCTTCCAGAACTTCCAAAAGTTTATGTCATGCCTGAGAAGATCATTATGAACGAGTCCCAGTCAGCCGATCTCATCTGCTCGGCGTCCGGCGATCCTCCCCTTTCTGTGTATTGGAACACAACCTCTTTGTTATCCAACCACACTGTCGGAGACTTCGAGATGCTGGGAATGATAGATTACGTTAATGGCAGCGCTGACATGTTCAACAGTTTTAGCTTTGATACCAACGATACAGTGCAAGTTCTCAGCCTTTATGAATCAAGTGGCGAAGACAATGGATTCGTAAGTTGCATTGCTGAAAATGACGTCGGGCAAGAAATAGCACAAGTTTTCCTCGAGATAAATGGTGAGTGTTTAAGATTTAATGCTTGGTTAAACTGTTTACGAAACAACATTTTGGGGTCTTGGAACAATTTTTAGATTTAGTTTAGTTTAATTATATTTACGCCCCATTTTGAAGCAACACGAGGGCTTTTTTGGGGTGGACCTCGTAATTTTGAACTTTTTTTTACTTTACTTTACACTACGACACACCCCTGACTCCAGAGATAAAAATCTCCGGTTTGCGGTTTGGATGAGTGTGCGTATAAACTTTATTGAACAAAAAAAGATGGAAAAAAGGTTACATACAGTGTTTTAAGATCGACGAAAATCATGCGAAAATTATAAAAACGATTAAAAATGTGACTGTGGTCAGATGACGAGGCGACGCTTGAGCTTACACCCCCTCTCCAAACTTCCGCAACACACCAGTGGGAGTAAATTTGGCCACGACGGATTTAGCATGCACCAGACTCGCATACACGGTGGTTCTTCGGTGGAATCGGGTTTCGAACTTGGGACCCTACCGGCCCCGTAGACCAGACCCTTCCACCAGGTCACCGCGGCCTCGAATAATTTCTGGGTATTTCAAAATTGAAGTTATAAGAGTTTGATTAATAGAGTGCCTGCATTCTATCCATTACTTAATTTTGATTGAAGCAATTCAATTTTAAAAGAAAGAGTAATGTGTGATGAAAAATTTTACAGAAGGTTTGAGCCTCTAGTCCAGATGGTTCCAACCTGTGGTACGCTTACCACTAGGGGTACAGAGCGGACGAGTTAGCTAAACGTGAAAGTACTGTTGGTAATGGTGGAAAACACAAAACTTAAAGGTTTAAAATGAAAAAATATGTTATAGAATTTTTTCAAACAAGTATTTGTGAAAAGTGAGAGTTAAGCAATTACGTAAACCTGATTTGTAACAATGAAAGAAGAGTGCTAATAACTCTGTGTTAAGTGCTATAATATTTAATACCTTTCATAAACGCAGAACTTGGGAAAATATTATACTCGTTGTACGCGCATATTACCAACAACTGTCACAGCGTGCACGACGCAGCTTCTGACATCTGTCTTCAATTTAGTCTATTTTATAAAACCCAGCTCCATGTCCAAGTTTAAAAATTGCACAGAAATTGCTATTACGAGTATTTGTTAGCTTTCAACACAACTTAAAGTGGAATTATTTCAATGCTGCGTTCATTTATCAGGACGCTGAACTAAAGCTATTGCAAAAAATGAAACAAAATGTAAAATCAAAAATAAATCCTGTAAATTTTATTAAGATAGTTCGAGAGTTATTTGATTCTTCAGCTACACACTCAGAATAGGTTTTACCGAACTGACAATTTTAGAGAACATGGTTGAATAATTTCGTGATTGAAATTTAGATATAGAACGTTACAGTAGGGTGAAAAAACTCGAAGCAAGATATTCACACGACCATTAATGCAGGCTGCACTTTTCGGAACAGACTTAAAGTGAGGATTATTCTCATGAAATACTCGACAAAGAGTAATAAAATAAAATTACCATCAGAGAAGATTTGAAACGACTCTAAGAGGCTGAAAAGGAAAGACAATCACAAATAAAGGCTAAAAAATAAAGTAGTTTTCTTGGAAAATGAGGTGTGTTCTATTCTTTAAAATAATTTAAATGAAACACAATTTCTGTGAAGAATTTTGTTGCCTGTTCCGAACTGTTACCTAAATCTCTAGGGAAAATAATACCGGTTATCCTTGTGACAATTTCTACTTCCAAGAAAGAAAGAAACAAAGGAGTTTCTAAAAGAAATTGATTGCTAGAAGAAAATAAATCGTTGTGAAAGCAATTGATTGCTACAAGAAAATAAATCAATTGATTGCTAGAAGAAAATAAATCATTGTGAAAGCAATTGATTGCTAGAAGAAAATAAATCAATTGATTGCTAGAAGAAAATAAATCATAGTGAAAGCAATTGATTGCTAGAAGAAAATAAATCAATTGATTGTTAGAAGAAAATAAATCATAGTGAAAGCAATTGATTGATAGAAGAAAATAAATCATTGTGAAAGCAATTGTCTGCTAGAAGAAAATAGCAGAAAAAATAAGGAAACAGCTGGGAAGAAACTGAAGGCATTTGCAAATGGAGATGTATTATACTGAAAAGGTACAAAGAGTTGATAGGGAAAACCCTTAGCGGGAAAAATACTGTTTACCATAAAAGGGTCAAATAAATAATCATTCAAAAATTATTTGCAGGAAGTGACTTCTTCTTGCGATTAATTTGATCTTGATCTATAATTGCTGATAGTAGCGTTCCAAGTAAATATAAGCTTAACCCATTCGAGACGGTGCACTCTTTTGGAGAAGGTCCCAAGAAGCCGAAATGTGTTTTTGTTTTATATTGACCATTTTTAATAAAAAAATATGTTTGCATTAGAAATCAGTCACTTTGTGAACTCACTTCGTACAAATAAGATGACTGAACACCATACGTGCAGGTCGCTCCTCAGAATAGTTTGACGTGAAAAAGTCTTTCCGCTCGTCTGTCGAACTTTCTTGTGTGACAAAATACCGTCAGATTTAATCGTTAAAAACTACGAGACTAATAATGCGAAAAGAATGGCTGACCCCACAACGGATAGATCATATCTGTAAGAGTTTGTCGCATAGTATTTGTTTGCCCTTGGGTCACTCATTTTAGAAAGGTGACCAACTTTAGCTCGAACATTCGCTGCAACAGAAGGAGGACATAAATAAATTGAAGCTAAATTATATCATAAATAAAAGAAACATTTAATTCAGTGCAACAAATAGTAAATAGTGCACTCTGATATTATAAATTCATAAAAAATACATTTGTAGCATAATTTGTTATGCACTTTTAGGGAAGGACAGAATATAGAAAACGAGGATTGTCCTTCCGAAAGGAGAACAGTTGGTCACCTTAATTAGAGGGACTAAATTGAAACCATTACCAGTTCTATGTTTACACATTTCCAACATAATTTTTATTTTAAACCAGTCTTATCCTGACGGCTGCTTTTTCCATACTGATTGATAATTGCAATTCAATATCACGGTGTGCAATCCGTCTCTGATGGGTTAAGTGTCAAATATATAGTAAAATTAGCATAGCATTAGTATAGCAAAGCAAGAGTTCAAGATCAAACAAAAACGAAAAAATCGTATCAAAAGACGTAATAAATATATTCATCTGTATGCCAGAAAATTTTCAAAGAAGATAAAAGAATATACGGATAGAATATACAGCTAAGGAAAACTGTTAACAGTACTCAAAATCTAAAATTTAATCTACTTCGATTTACGACTTTTAGTCTACTATTGTAACATATTTTCATGTTAATAACATGCTTATGCGAACAATAATAGTTACCTTATAGCGATGATTCCTTAACTCTAAATATATAACTAGAAAATAACCCGTCGTGGTATGACGGGTGCAAATTCCCTTTTCATTCGAGAGATGTCCTGTCAAATTTGACGTGTTTAAATAGATATATATGAGAGAGAAATGTTTAACAAGCAAATAAAATAAACGTATGTTATATGACAGGAAATATAAATTTCTTATTTGCATATTTCTTTATTCGAAAAACCTCTTGGTCTAAAAAATCTAGAAAGTCTAGTAGATATAATCTAGGTAGATAGAAAATCTATTTTCAAAACAAAGCACTTCTCTGCTTGTCAAACGTTTCCAAAAAATATAAAATTATATCATCACGACTGAAATAAATAATCAGATCAATTAATTATATCACATGCATGATATACCACTGACGTAATTTACTACTTTCTATTAAAAAACAGAAATTAATTTGAAATATATAGGTAATATAATTTAAAATTTCTCGGGAACTATTGATCATAGCGAGAGAAATTTTACATCAATCGATAACAGATTTTATTTCCCTATTGTAGAGCTATTAAATTTGAAATTAGAACGACAATTACTCTTTTAAATTTAAAATGACTGAAATTTAGGTCCTCTAACAATGAAATAATGCTGTTGAACGTCTCACAGTGCTATGGCGCGAGTTTTATTGTTTGTGACGTCAGAGCGTTACCGAGAGATCTGGGCTATTATATTAGTAATGCCAAATTTCTACACGTGATACCACTAAAGAACTGCCGTGTATATTGGCGTGGAGCATGTTAAATCTGCTATTGATTGTCAAATATAGTTCTGTTAACATGGAATAAAAGTTTAGAATAGAGGTGCTCACGTGTCTTTCGCACCATCTCACCACAGTTCAAAATTATGAGGTGAATTTCAAAATAGCTCTGATGCTGCAAACGGTAATATAATTAAACTAAACTAAACGAAAAATCTACAAAATATTTCTTTATCATTTTGTCCCATCAAGCATTTGTTGTCCCATCATTTTTTTATTTCAAAATAAAAACTTTGAAACATAGATAATATTTTTCTAGTTACTATTCTCTGCTACTAAATAATTAAACTTAAAACCACGCCCACGCAATCTATGAAATCCTAAATAACTAATAGATTTATTTCTAAATACGATATAAAAAATAACTATGCACTTAATGGTGAAGTTAAAAGGTTGGCAGAATTTTCGCTTTAAAAATTTGGTTTTCTTTTATTTGCTCATTAATAATTTAGAAGTTAATTCCCGTAAGCAGTGCGCGAGTCTCTTTTTATATGCATAATTATTAATTCAACCGGCATTAGAGGAGGCCATGATGAATTCAGGCTGTTTGAGCAAATGAATGTGCACTTTCTAGTTAGCCTAAATATTTATAAGCTCATAAAATGCTTAAAAATTATTAGGCTCATTAAAATGTGATGGTTATTTTACAGATTGCTTCGCGCAGTGTCCAATGATGGTAATTTGTGCATTAAGGAGGATTTCTCAATTAGAAAACATCATACACATTTCAAAATATATTTCACGTTCCAATAGGCTGAAAATTAATCACTTACTGTAAGCTACTTCAGTGGAAACATTCAACTAATATTTTGCAAAAATGGAATTGTTAGGAACTGTAGTTGATAAAAAGTGACAGAAAACGAATAATCATTACGGTGTTATTTTTCACCAAGATAATGCCAACCATCCATTACTTAAAAAATAGGTAGATCTAAGAAAGAATATTTTACCATACCCTCCTGACTTTGCACCATATGACTTCCTTTAATTCTGATGCTCACAAAATCTTCTAAATTGAAAAGATTTTGCCTCTGTAGAGAATTTCAAATAGGATACAATATTTTTTTTCTGAGAGAACATTTCGGGTAGACGGGGTTTATCAATTTCTTTCAGATAAAAATGAATTATTGAGAAAATGAAAAATATTACATTTAACAAAATCATTTTAATGGGGTCGAGTTTATTTTACATTTAAGCTTAAATGTGAAAATTCCTTCATACCTTCATTTAAGTCAATCATATCCCGAAAAAAATAGTTTTTAGAGTTATGTACTCAGTTTATAAGTATTGTACTCTTGAAGAGAATTAAAGTGTCATTTGTAATTAAAAGTTAATTCATTCCCTTTAAGCCTACGTAAGAAAAATCTGAAATAAATAGACTGAAAACAAAGTGAATGCATTTAAGCTCAAGTTAATTTATTCTAACAGACTTCATTGACCAATATATTGAATAGTAATATTGTTTGAGATCCGATCCGATCACTAATCCTTTGACCTTCGTATTTAATTCCTAATTATATAGCATATTCAAGACATTTAAAGATATTTCAGTCCGTATAATAACGTAAATCATATTTCAGACACGTTCAACATTGAAATTTTATTTATTTTTTTCAAGTAATTGTTTAATAGTCTTAGTAACAGATATAAATTTCTTGCTCTCTTATTTTCTTGTGTGTAACCATTAGTCTGGTGTAATTTTAAATGTCATAAACATCATATAATCTTAGATACAGATCGCAAAGAAAAAAATCTTCTTCAGTAAGATCTAATTATTAAAGTACAAGTGAAATAATTCAACAAGAGATATTAAAAATTAAACTTTGCATTAAACAGAATGGAGCAAGAATGCAGCAATTTCCAATAAAATACAAATAAAGATATTTAATTACAAAAAGTACAATAGAAGTAAACAATAGTGATAGCAATGCACCTTTTGTGCTTAACGCAGCAGTATCCAGTGATTGCATTAACAATATTGTCTAAAATCAACTAACTAATTAAGATACAATCAAACAACAAAAATCATGCTTCAATAAAAATTAAAACACTGTAAGATAAGACAAATAAAATGGGAAACAATGGAAGAGAACTCGAATGGCGAACTTTTTCAAAGTACCAATCGCCTAATTATTAAAGTTCATGAAGACTTTAATTCTCACAGCGAAATTTTGATTTTTGATTCTAGACACTTGGAAATAGTACAACCAATAGTTCAAGAGTTTATTATCTCTAAAATAGTGCAAAATGAGTTTTATTTTACGGCGATAGTGACGTTCTAACAACACCAAAATCCCCCACCAAAGGTCTTGCTAAAGGGTCAAAGAATGGTGCAAGAAGAAGCTCACTTCTTTGTCTTATATATTAGATAATACGCTTTCTCTCTAATAATTATCCTTAGCTGTTTTTAAATAGTTTCTTTCCGCGCAATAAATATAATGATTTTCATAATTATTAAGTGTTTTTAATTGACGAAAAACAAATAATATACTGTCAGTAGCGTAACTGCAACTTTTGCCGCCCCATTTTTGGAAGTTACACAGCGCTCAAAAATCTCAAAATGAAAAAAAAAATCCAGGAAAAAAAGCATTTTGTTAGAAACATATTTCGTCTTTTGTCGCCCTCGATCTCTGTAGATAGGTTGCGAAATCGAGCTTCTATTACCAGTTTTTCTTTCACATATTTACCATTTACCGACAACAGGCGAAGAATCTATATATACAAGTCTCTTATGTGGCGACGAAAAAGAATCGAATTTCTTAATTGCCTTTTGGCAACAGCTCGCAAGTTTAAATTGTTTACATTCGAATCGGCAAATTTAGTTTGATTTGAAATGGACAACAAATTTTTTCTAAATGAGTTTAAGTTCGGCAATTTCGATTATACATCGAAATCGTCGAAAACGAGAAAATAGGTTTAATGAAACATTTGAAGAGAAAAGTTTTGAAACTTTCCTAAGACGATCCAATCGGAATGAACAAAATAGAACCAAGCATTTTTATGTGCGGAGCGAAGTTGCCTAGCTACAGGAACATAGTTGGGGGACTATGACAGGACTCTGTTTTTTATGCATGTGGAGAAGCTTTTCTGAGCAACATTTCGGTGAAAAAAGAGCATGTTTAAAATTTTGGTGTAAAAAGAAAGAACTTTCTAAATTTTTTAAAATTTTGAAAAAAGGTTATTTTGTTAATTTTATAAAGTTAAAAGTAAGCAATTATTATGGTTTATAATTTTGAATAGTGAATATGAACATGTTTAAAGCCATTTGTCATCTTAAACTGTCCTTTATAAGCTAAGAGTTGGTAAAATGGATTGAATCATCTTTCGAAAACTCAAATTTTCTGAGGTTTTAATATATAAATAACTTTCTCGGCTAAATAATTATTGCAGTGAGTGTGTATGCATGTGGTGAAGTTTTTTTGAGCAACATTCATTGAGAAGAGCGGATATTTAGAAGATTGTTGGAATAAAGTTAGGACTAATGAATTCGTTGAAGAAATATTCAATTTTGTGTACCCAGAAGTTTTAAATGCCTGATTTCTGATTGATGTAAATAATTTTTTATTTGTAAACATTTTATAATTATTTATTTTGGCATCCAAATTTCTTTCTAAAATTTACATATATCTGCTACCAGAACATTTTAATTTTAAATATTCATGATTTAGTTTTTTAGTAATTGATGAAAAAATGTTAGAAGTTTATGCTATTTTAAATAATTTAAATTTACTTTTAGTAATTAATGTATTTATAATTTCCTATTACTAGCAGACACTCATAACTGGAGGGGTATGCAATCACGTTGTGATACCAAAAATTCACAACGTGATTCTTGGGGGGTTGACGAGCGGAGAGAGTAGGAGGTGTAACCTCCTAGTAGGGATTAATTGCATTAGCTGTTTTATTTATGTACACGATCGAGCTAGTACCCTTGATCTTATTAAATATGAAATTATTTCCCCTTCTTGCTTTATTTTGCCGCCCCTTTTCGAAGTGACGTCAGGGGGCGGACCGCCCCCTTTAGTTACACCACTGTACTACCAAATTTATGAGGACAAAACTTCCTTTCATTTTTGTGCTGAAGTTGGCCTCTTTTTACATAATTTATGTAAAAGTAATTGATAAACATTTTTTACCAATAAATATTTCATAAGCTGTATTGATATATCTAAATAATACAAGCAGAGTTTAATGTTTGAAGTATACTGTTGCAAAAGTCTTACTGTGGGTGTATGGTGTAAACAGTGCAACACGCATTTATTTACAAATATGCAGGAAAACACGTAGCACAGGTACAGGAAACAATAGTTCTTGCACAGATTACCAATGTAAACAGACAACAATTCACAGGTAATAACAGTTCAGCACTGTGTTATCTAGCAACACGAACAGTCAGAAAATAACTAGTAAGGACAATAACTGCACTTTTAAGAGCGCTCAGCTCACCAGCTTCCTAGCTCGCACTGCGGATGAACTCCAAAGGTTCGCGCTCAAAGGCGATCCCAGTCGAACAACAACACTCCGTCATCCAAGCGCTCTCCTTATAGAGTTTTCCCGGCAGGCCGTGACGTCACATGGAATTATCTAGCACATTCGTGGCGTATCTTCTCTCCTAATAGAGATATCGAGAAGATTCCAGCACCTTTGAGATCCCATATTTCGTCGCCAAATTTCTCGCCAAGTCGCCAAGATGGTCGCCAAGTTTGTCGCCAAGGTCAGGGGTCCAGATGGGACTGCTGCCAGTTATTCCATACTTACACCTGTAAAACTCTCTTCCCAACCATAAGACTGACATTGCTGGGAAACGACTTTCCATGTTTGTAACAATGCGGTTCAAAGTCACGTTGCTCCAACTAAATTATAACAGACACTTTTACAACCAAATTCTTCCTGACATTTCATGTATATTTAAAATGTATCCAAAATATAGTATTAGTATTTTGATAATACGTCATTAACTCTTTGTTACTCTTTTAGCGGTTCCAAAGATTATAGAGATGAAAGTGGCAAAAAATTTTTACTGGTGCATCGATTATCAAGTAACAGGTTTCCCAAAGCCGAAAAGAACATGGTATTTCAACAATCAAGGGCTACAAAATCCTATGATTCAAGATCTGGAAAATGCATGGACAATGAAAAATCCATACCTTGCCGATGGTAAGATATTTTTAAACACGTTTCACTTTTTGGTATACGAAGTACAGAGAGAAAATTTGTCACAGGCACATTATCAAAATATTTTTTCGATAAATCTCTTTATTTTAGACCTCCGCAGGTTCTTTCTTCGTGTGCATGTGAACACATCGAAACGCACAAAGAGCTATATGGATAAATTCGATTTGTGGTCTTAACGTTTATATATATGTATTAAATTTCGGACCAAATTCTTCATCTTATGCAATATTTATCTATCTATGGCCATAAGAGCATGATGACGGAAAACATCAGCAAGAATGATAAAAATTGCCGTAAGGTCTTTATATCGAAAAAAATTATGTTGAATTTTATAAAGATTTTTAGACTGAAGAAAGATTATATTTAATTTTATAAAGGTTAAAAGCATGTTAAATACTCATGCGAAGATTCAAGTTTCCAAGATATCAGTTTGGGAGAAATCATTCCCTTCTCTTAGAGAGCAACTGAAATTCAGTTCGCGTCAATGCCGATATCTTTCTGAATCTCAACGTTATTCTATTAAAATTCTTATATAACCTGTCCTTTATATCTGACTCCGAAAGAAAATGTTTATGAACAAGTATTATAAAATTATGAAGCTTATGTTTTCACATGCACAGTTAATAATTCTTTACAACAAATACTCATATTTCCTTCAATATTAAAAGTATTTTCTTAAAATTTTAATATGATGCTTCGGTGGCATATTCCCCAAATTCCGTAAGTTTTATATAGTTTAGTTGAAAACTCTGCATGTTATGCGTGATATGCGATAATAAATTTTGGATTTAATTTAGAAAATCAATATATTTTCCTAATATAGAGATATTGCTGTTAATCTTGCTAAAGAAGGTACTACCATGCCTCAGGCCTATGTAGAACCCTTCACTTACCGCGGGTTATACTCAAGAAGAAAGGCCTTGTTAACATTTCTTGGAGGCATCCACCAGCTCATTCATGGTATCGTAGAGAAGGCCCCGGTGCTACTATACATTTTAAAGGGGATAGGAAAGACCAAACAGCTTTGGCTCGCTTAACTCCGGTCATTCAAAAACCCTCAGATTCTCTCGTGGTCATAAGAAGTTCAATATCTGCACAGAGTGCAACATGAATGAGGTCACTACGCAACATCTACTTGACTGTGTTGCCTTGGTGTATGATGACCTGCTTAAGCGACCGGGTTTCGTGTTGGAGGTGATGAAGGCGAACGACCTCGTGGATCTGATCTGATTCAGATCAGAAGGATTATAAAGAAGAATATATATCTTCCTGAATATACGTGCTATTTTTACAAAAATGCATGCAAGTTTTGCCCATAACAACACCAAAAAACATGGTTGAAAGTTTCAAATCATTATCATGTTTTTGTGAAATTGGGGGATGCCAAATCCTTTTCTTTCTCGTAAACTTTTGTTCCGTCCCATAGATGCTCTTCTTTCAAACCTTCGCTGTAAAACTTCAGTTCCCACGAATCTTCACAACTAATTATTGAGAGCTCTATCCATATGAACTCGAATTTTTTTCTCATTTTACGAATTATGCTTAACTTTTGGACAAGATTATATGTCCGTCCCTTGTGCTATCAGTGGTCGTAAGTGAATATTTTTTAAGGCACTTAATTCACTTAAGGATCTTACTGTTATGCGATATATGGAATCCATATTAGCACAAGATAGTATGCGATATCTCTACGATGCCGATTTGAAATTCTGAATGAAGTATAACATCGTAGAGATATCATAGGAATATTGTGTGGCATCTTGTGGTAATAGGTAGAATAAGAAAATACTAAAATTTTCTCACATTTTTTAAAATTTCGAACACTTTTACTACGAATTGTAGTTTTTATTTTGAAGTTTTATTGCACTGTTTTTGCATTTAAAAAGCTGTTTTCCGTTTTTCATTAAATTGATTTTTAACTTATTATATTTTTAGTTATTATTATCACTTTATTTATTAATTTGCTTATTCTTTATCGATGAATAATGTATTATTCATTAAAATTATTACACATTAAAAATAAATCGTAACTGCTTCCTTTGTTTAAAAATAAGCATCTCTTTCTCTTTTTGTGCTGAGTTTTAAACAAAATGTTCATTAACTGAAATTTTTAACTGCATATTATTGTGGTCCCGTTAGTTTTAAATTAGCCGTGTTCCACAGAAATTTCTCTTCTTGTGCTATCTTCTTTCTATCTGTT
>BGPR01046897.1:0-11929 GCA_013235015.1 Araneus ventricosus
CCATTACGTCCTATCTTCTCCAGTTCATGATTAATAAAAAATTATTTGTTCTTCTCTTCCAGAACTTCCAAAAGTTTATGTCATGCCTGAGAAGATCATTATGAACGAGTCCCAGTCAGCCGATCTCATCTGCTCGGCGTCCGGCGATCCTCCCCTTTCTGTGTATTGGAACACAACCTCTTTGTTATCCAACCACACTGTCGGAGACTTCGAGATGCTGGGAATGATAGATTACGTTAATGGCAGCGCTGACATGTTCAACAGTTTTAGCTTTGATACCAACGATACAGTGCAAGTTCTCAGCCTTTATGAATCAAGTGGCGAAGACAATGGATTCGTAAGTTGCATTGCTGAAAATGACGTCGGGCAAGAAATAGCACAAGTTTTCCTCGAGATAAATGGTGAGTGTTTAAGATTTAATGCTTGGTTAAACTGTTTACGAAACAACATTTTGGGGTCTTGGAACAATTTTTAGATTTAGTTTAGTTTAATTATATTTACGCCCCATTTTGAAGCAACACGAGGGCTTTTTTGGGGTGGACCTCGTAATTTTGAACTTTTTTTTACTTTACTTTACACTACGACACACCCCTGACTCCAGAGATAAAAATCTCCGGTTTGCGGTTTGGATGAGTGTGCGTATAAACTTTATTGAACAAAAAAAGATGGAAAAAAGGTTACATACAGTGTTTTAAGATCGACGAAAATCATGCGAAAATTATAAAAACGATTAAAAATGTGACTGTGGTCAGATGACGAGGCGACGCTTGAGCTTACACCCCCTCTCCAAACTTCCGCAACACACCAGTGGGAGTAAATTTGGCCACGACGGATTTAGCATGCACCAGACTCGCATACACGGTGGTTCTTCGGTGGAATCGGGTTTCGAACTTGGGACCCTACCGGCCCCGTAGACCAGACCCTTCCACCAGGTCACCGCGGCCTCGAATAATTTCTGGGTATTTCAAAATTGAAGTTATAAGAGTTTGATTAATAGAGTGCCTGCATTCTATCCATTACTTAATTTTGATTGAAGCAATTCAATTTTAAAAGAAAGAGTAATGTGTGATGAAAAATTTTACAGAAGGTTTGAGCCTCTAGTCCAGATGGTTCCAACCTGTGGTACGCTTACCACTAGGGGTACAGAGCGGACGAGTTAGCTAAACGTGAAAGTACTGTTGGTAATGGTGGAAAACACAAAACTTAAAGGTTTAAAATGAAAAAATATGTTATAGAATTTTTTCAAACAAGTATTTGTGAAAAGTGAGAGTTAAGCAATTACGTAAACCTGATTTGTAACAATGAAAGAAGAGTGCTAATAACTCTGTGTTAAGTGCTATAATATTTAATACCTTTCATAAACGCAGAACTTGGGAAAATATTATACTCGTTGTACGCGCATATTACCAACAACTGTCACAGCGTGCACGACGCAGCTTCTGACATCTGTCTTCAATTTAGTCTATTTTATAAAACCCAGCTCCATGTCCAAGTTTAAAAATTGCACAGAAATTGCTATTACGAGTATTTGTTAGCTTTCAACACAACTTAAAGTGGAATTATTTCAATGCTGCGTTCATTTATCAGGACGCTGAACTAAAGCTATTGCAAAAAATGAAACAAAATGTAAAATCAAAAATAAATCCTGTAAATTTTATTAAGATAGTTCGAGAGTTATTTGATTCTTCAGCTACACACTCAGAATAGGTTTTACCGAACTGACAATTTTAGAGAACATGGTTGAATAATTTCGTGATTGAAATTTAGATATAGAACGTTACAGTAGGGTGAAAAAACTCGAAGCAAGATATTCACACGACCATTAATGCAGGCTGCACTTTTCGGAACAGACTTAAAGTGAGGATTATTCTCATGAAATACTCGACAAAGAGTAATAAAATAAAATTACCATCAGAGAAGATTTGAAACGACTCTAAGAGGCTGAAAAGGAAAGACAATCACAAATAAAGGCTAAAAAATAAAGTAGTTTTCTTGGAAAATGAGGTGTGTTCTATTCTTTAAAATAATTTAAATGAAACACAATTTCTGTGAAGAATTTTGTTGCCTGTTCCGAACTGTTACCTAAATCTCTAGGGAAAATAATACCGGTTATCCTTGTGACAATTTCTACTTCCAAGAAAGAAAGAAACAAAGGAGTTTCTAAAAGAAATTGATTGCTAGAAGAAAATAAATCGTTGTGAAAGCAATTGATTGCTACAAGAAAATAAATCAATTGATTGCTAGAAGAAAATAAATCATTGTGAAAGCAATTGATTGCTAGAAGAAAATAAATCAATTGATTGCTAGAAGAAAATAAATCATAGTGAAAGCAATTGATTGCTAGAAGAAAATAAATCAATTGATTGTTAGAAGAAAATAAATCATAGTGAAAGCAATTGATTGATAGAAGAAAATAAATCATTGTGAAAGCAATTGTCTGCTAGAAGAAAATAGCAGAAAAAATAAGGAAACAGCTGGGAAGAAACTGAAGGCATTTGCAAATGGAGATGTATTATACTGAAAAGGTACAAAGAGTTGATAGGGAAAACCCTTAGCGGGAAAAATACTGTTTACCATAAAAGGGTCAAATAAATAATCATTCAAAAATTATTTGCAGGAAGTGACTTCTTCTTGCGATTAATTTGATCTTGATCTATAATTGCTGATAGTAGCGTTCCAAGTAAATATAAGCTTAACCCATTCGAGACGGTGCACTCTTTTGGAGAAGGTCCCAAGAAGCCGAAATGTGTTTTTGTTTTATATTGACCATTTTTAATAAAAAAATATGTTTGCATTAGAAATCAGTCACTTTGTGAACTCACTTCGTACAAATAAGATGACTGAACACCATACGTGCAGGTCGCTCCTCAGAATAGTTTGACGTGAAAAAGTCTTTCCGCTCGTCTGTCGAACTTTCTTGTGTGACAAAATACCGTCAGATTTAATCGTTAAAAACTACGAGACTAATAATGCGAAAAGAATGGCTGACCCCACAACGGATAGATCATATCTGTAAGAGTTTGTCGCATAGTATTTGTTTGCCCTTGGGTCACTCATTTTAGAAAGGTGACCAACTTTAGCTCGAACATTCGCTGCAACAGAAGGAGGACATAAATAAATTGAAGCTAAATTATATCATAAATAAAAGAAACATTTAATTCAGTGCAACAAATAGTAAATAGTGCACTCTGATATTATAAATTCATAAAAAATACATTTGTAGCATAATTTGTTATGCACTTTTAGGGAAGGACAGAATATAGAAAACGAGGATTGTCCTTCCGAAAGGAGAACAGTTGGTCACCTTAATTAGAGGGACTAAATTGAAACCATTACCAGTTCTATGTTTACACATTTCCAACATAATTTTTATTTTAAACCAGTCTTATCCTGACGGCTGCTTTTTCCATACTGATTGATAATTGCAATTCAATATCACGGTGTGCAATCCGTCTCTGATGGGTTAAGTGTCAAATATATAGTAAAATTAGCATAGCATTAGTATAGCAAAGCAAGAGTTCAAGATCAAACAAAAACGAAAAAATCGTATCAAAAGACGTAATAAATATATTCATCTGTATGCCAGAAAATTTTCAAAGAAGATAAAAGAATATACGGATAGAATATACAGCTAAGGAAAACTGTTAACAGTACTCAAAATCTAAAATTTAATCTACTTCGATTTACGACTTTTAGTCTACTATTGTAACATATTTTCATGTTAATAACATGCTTATGCGAACAATAATAGTTACCTTATAGCGATGATTCCTTAACTCTAAATATATAACTAGAAAATAACCCGTCGTGGTATGACGGGTGCAAATTCCCTTTTCATTCGAGAGATGTCCTGTCAAATTTGACGTGTTTAAATAGATATATATGAGAGAGAAATGTTTAACAAGCAAATAAAATAAACGTATGTTATATGACAGGAAATATAAATTTCTTATTTGCATATTTCTTTATTCGAAAAACCTCTTGGTCTAAAAAATCTAGAAAGTCTAGTAGATATAATCTAGGTAGATAGAAAATCTATTTTCAAAACAAAGCACTTCTCTGCTTGTCAAACGTTTCCAAAAAATATAAAATTATATCATCACGACTGAAATAAATAATCAGATCAATTAATTATATCACATGCATGATATACCACTGACGTAATTTACTACTTTCTATTAAAAAACAGAAATTAATTTGAAATATATAGGTAATATAATTTAAAATTTCTCGGGAACTATTGATCATAGCGAGAGAAATTTTACATCAATCGATAACAGATTTTATTTCCCTATTGTAGAGCTATTAAATTTGAAATTAGAACGACAATTACTCTTTTAAATTTAAAATGACTGAAATTTAGGTCCTCTAACAATGAAATAATGCTGTTGAACGTCTCACAGTGCTATGGCGCGAGTTTTATTGTTTGTGACGTCAGAGCGTTACCGAGAGATCTGGGCTATTATATTAGTAATGCCAAATTTCTACACGTGATACCACTAAAGAACTGCCGTGTATATTGGCGTGGAGCATGTTAAATCTGCTATTGATTGTCAAATATAGTTCTGTTAACATGGAATAAAAGTTTAGAATAGAGGTGCTCACGTGTCTTTCGCACCATCTCACCACAGTTCAAAATTATGAGGTGAATTTCAAAATAGCTCTGATGCTGCAAACGGTAATATAATTAAACTAAACTAAACGAAAAATCTACAAAATATTTCTTTATCATTTTGTCCCATCAAGCATTTGTTGTCCCATCATTTTTTTATTTCAAAATAAAAACTTTGAAACATAGATAATATTTTTCTAGTTACTATTCTCTGCTACTAAATAATTAAACTTAAAACCACGCCCACGCAATCTATGAAATCCTAAATAACTAATAGATTTATTTCTAAATACGATATAAAAAATAACTATGCACTTAATGGTGAAGTTAAAAGGTTGGCAGAATTTTCGCTTTAAAAATTTGGTTTTCTTTTATTTGCTCATTAATAATTTAGAAGTTAATTCCCGTAAGCAGTGCGCGAGTCTCTTTTTATATGCATAATTATTAATTCAACCGGCATTAGAGGAGGCCATGATGAATTCAGGCTGTTTGAGCAAATGAATGTGCACTTTCTAGTTAGCCTAAATATTTATAAGCTCATAAAATGCTTAAAAATTATTAGGCTCATTAAAATGTGATGGTTATTTTACAGATTGCTTCGCGCAGTGTCCAATGATGGTAATTTGTGCATTAAGGAGGATTTCTCAATTAGAAAACATCATACACATTTCAAAATATATTTCACGTTCCAATAGGCTGAAAATTAATCACTTACTGTAAGCTACTTCAGTGGAAACATTCAACTAATATTTTGCAAAAATGGAATTGTTAGGAACTGTAGTTGATAAAAAGTGACAGAAAACGAATAATCATTACGGTGTTATTTTTCACCAAGATAATGCCAACCATCCATTACTTAAAAAATAGGTAGATCTAAGAAAGAATATTTTACCATACCCTCCTGACTTTGCACCATATGACTTCCTTTAATTCTGATGCTCACAAAATCTTCTAAATTGAAAAGATTTTGCCTCTGTAGAGAATTTCAAATAGGATACAATATTTTTTTTCTGAGAGAACATTTCGGGTAGACGGGGTTTATCAATTTCTTTCAGATAAAAATGAATTATTGAGAAAATGAAAAATATTACATTTAACAAAATCATTTTAATGGGGTCGAGTTTATTTTACATTTAAGCTTAAATGTGAAAATTCCTTCATACCTTCATTTAAGTCAATCATATCCCGAAAAAAATAGTTTTTAGAGTTATGTACTCAGTTTATAAGTATTGTACTCTTGAAGAGAATTAAAGTGTCATTTGTAATTAAAAGTTAATTCATTCCCTTTAAGCCTACGTAAGAAAAATCTGAAATAAATAGACTGAAAACAAAGTGAATGCATTTAAGCTCAAGTTAATTTATTCTAACAGACTTCATTGACCAATATATTGAATAGTAATATTGTTTGAGATCCGATCCGATCACTAATCCTTTGACCTTCGTATTTAATTCCTAATTATATAGCATATTCAAGACATTTAAAGATATTTCAGTCCGTATAATAACGTAAATCATATTTCAGACACGTTCAACATTGAAATTTTATTTATTTTTTTCAAGTAATTGTTTAATAGTCTTAGTAACAGATATAAATTTCTTGCTCTCTTATTTTCTTGTGTGTAACCATTAGTCTGGTGTAATTTTAAATGTCATAAACATCATATAATCTTAGATACAGATCGCAAAGAAAAAAATCTTCTTCAGTAAGATCTAATTATTAAAGTACAAGTGAAATAATTCAACAAGAGATATTAAAAATTAAACTTTGCATTAAACAGAATGGAGCAAGAATGCAGCAATTTCCAATAAAATACAAATAAAGATATTTAATTACAAAAAGTACAATAGAAGTAAACAATAGTGATAGCAATGCACCTTTTGTGCTTAACGCAGCAGTATCCAGTGATTGCATTAACAATATTGTCTAAAATCAACTAACTAATTAAGATACAATCAAACAACAAAAATCATGCTTCAATAAAAATTAAAACACTGTAAGATAAGACAAATAAAATGGGAAACAATGGAAGAGAACTCGAATGGCGAACTTTTTCAAAGTACCAATCGCCTAATTATTAAAGTTCATGAAGACTTTAATTCTCACAGCGAAATTTTGATTTTTGATTCTAGACACTTGGAAATAGTACAACCAATAGTTCAAGAGTTTATTATCTCTAAAATAGTGCAAAATGAGTTTTATTTTACGGCGATAGTGACGTTCTAACAACACCAAAATCCCCCACCAAAGGTCTTGCTAAAGGGTCAAAGAATGGTGCAAGAAGAAGCTCACTTCTTTGTCTTATATATTAGATAATACGCTTTCTCTCTAATAATTATCCTTAGCTGTTTTTAAATAGTTTCTTTCCGCGCAATAAATATAATGATTTTCATAATTATTAAGTGTTTTTAATTGACGAAAAACAAATAATATACTGTCAGTAGCGTAACTGCAACTTTTGCCGCCCCATTTTTGGAAGTTACACAGCGCTCAAAAATCTCAAAATGAAAAAAAAAATCCAGGAAAAAAAGCATTTTGTTAGAAACATATTTCGTCTTTTGTCGCCCTCGATCTCTGTAGATAGGTTGCGAAATCGAGCTTCTATTACCAGTTTTTCTTTCACATATTTACCATTTACCGACAACAGGCGAAGAATCTATATATACAAGTCTCTTATGTGGCGACGAAAAAGAATCGAATTTCTTAATTGCCTTTTGGCAACAGCTCGCAAGTTTAAATTGTTTACATTCGAATCGGCAAATTTAGTTTGATTTGAAATGGACAACAAATTTTTTCTAAATGAGTTTAAGTTCGGCAATTTCGATTATACATCGAAATCGTCGAAAACGAGAAAATAGGTTTAATGAAACATTTGAAGAGAAAAGTTTTGAAACTTTCCTAAGACGATCCAATCGGAATGAACAAAATAGAACCAAGCATTTTTATGTGCGGAGCGAAGTTGCCTAGCTACAGGAACATAGTTGGGGGACTATGACAGGACTCTGTTTTTTATGCATGTGGAGAAGCTTTTCTGAGCAACATTTCGGTGAAAAAAGAGCATGTTTAAAATTTTGGTGTAAAAAGAAAGAACTTTCTAAATTTTTTAAAATTTTGAAAAAAGGTTATTTTGTTAATTTTATAAAGTTAAAAGTAAGCAATTATTATGGTTTATAATTTTGAATAGTGAATATGAACATGTTTAAAGCCATTTGTCATCTTAAACTGTCCTTTATAAGCTAAGAGTTGGTAAAATGGATTGAATCATCTTTCGAAAACTCAAATTTTCTGAGGTTTTAATATATAAATAACTTTCTCGGCTAAATAATTATTGCAGTGAGTGTGTATGCATGTGGTGAAGTTTTTTTGAGCAACATTCATTGAGAAGAGCGGATATTTAGAAGATTGTTGGAATAAAGTTAGGACTAATGAATTCGTTGAAGAAATATTCAATTTTGTGTACCCAGAAGTTTTAAATGCCTGATTTCTGATTGATGTAAATAATTTTTTATTTGTAAACATTTTATAATTATTTATT
This sequence comes from Araneus ventricosus, assembly GCA_013235015.1. Taxonomy (NCBI): domain Eukaryota; kingdom Metazoa; phylum Arthropoda; class Arachnida; order Araneae; family Araneidae; genus Araneus; species Araneus ventricosus. The sequence continues at coordinate 8,146 of BGPR01046897.1, forward strand.
TTGGCATCCAAATTTCTTTCTAAAATTTACATATATCTGCTACCAGAACATTTTAATTTTAAATATTCATGATTTAGTTTTTTAGTAATTGATGAAAAAATGTTAGAAGTTTATGCTATTTTAAATAATTTAAATTTACTTTTAGTAATTAATGTATTTATAATTTCCTATTACTAGCAGACACTCATAACTGGAGGGGTATGCAATCACGTTGTGATACCAAAAATTCACAACGTGATTCTTGGGGGGTTGACGAGCGGAGAGAGTAGGAGGTGTAACCTCCTAGTAGGGATTAATTGCATTAGCTGTTTTATTTATGTACACGATCGAGCTAGTACCCTTGATCTTATTAAATATGAAATTATTTCCCCTTCTTGCTTTATTTTGCCGCCCCTTTTCGAAGTGACGTCAGGGGGCGGACCGCCCCCTTTAGTTACACCACTGTACTACCAAATTTATGAGGACAAAACTTCCTTTCATTTTTGTGCTGAAGTTGGCCTCTTTTTACATAATTTATGTAAAAGTAATTGATAAACATTTTTTACCAATAAATATTTCATAAGCTGTATTGATATATCTAAATAATACAAGCAGAGTTTAATGTTTGAAGTATACTGTTGCAAAAGTCTTACTGTGGGTGTATGGTGTAAACAGTGCAACACGCATTTATTTACAAATATGCAGGAAAACACGTAGCACAGGTACAGGAAACAATAGTTCTTGCACAGATTACCAATGTAAACAGACAACAATTCACAGGTAATAACAGTTCAGCACTGTGTTATCTAGCAACACGAACAGTCAGAAAATAACTAGTAAGGACAATAACTGCACTTTTAAGAGCGCTCAGCTCACCAGCTTCCTAGCTCGCACTGCGGATGAACTCCAAAGGTTCGCGCTCAAAGGCGATCCCAGTCGAACAACAACACTCCGTCATCCAAGCGCTCTCCTTATAGAGTTTTCCCGGCAGGCCGTGACGTCACATGGAATTATCTAGCACATTCGTGGCGTATCTTCTCTCCTAATAGAGATATCGAGAAGATTCCAGCACCTTTGAGATCCCATATTTCGTCGCCAAATTTCTCGCCAAGTCGCCAAGATGGTCGCCAAGTTTGTCGCCAAGGTCAGGGGTCCAGATGGGACTGCTGCCAGTTATTCCATACTTACACCTGTAAAACTCTCTTCCCAACCATAAGACTGACATTGCTGGGAAACGACTTTCCATGTTTGTAACAATGCGGTTCAAAGTCACGTTGCTCCAACTAAATTATAACAGACACTTTTACAACCAAATTCTTCCTGACATTTCATGTATATTTAAAATGTATCCAAAATATAGTATTAGTATTTTGATAATACGTCATTAACTCTTTGTTACTCTTTTAGCGGTTCCAAAGATTATAGAGATGAAAGTGGCAAAAAATTTTTACTGGTGCATCGATTATCAAGTAACAGGTTTCCCAAAGCCGAAAAGAACATGGTATTTCAACAATCAAGGGCTACAAAATCCTATGATTCAAGATCTGGAAAATGCATGGACAATGAAAAATCCATACCTTGCCGATGGTAAGATATTTTTAAACACGTTTCACTTTTTGGTATACGAAGTACAGAGAGAAAATTTGTCACAGGCACATTATCAAAATATTTTTTCGATAAATCTCTTTATTTTAGACCTCCGCAGGTTCTTTCTTCGTGTGCATGTGAACACATCGAAACGCACAAAGAGCTATATGGATAAATTCGATTTGTGGTCTTAACGTTTATATATATGTATTAAATTTCGGACCAAATTCTTCATCTTATGCAATATTTATCTATCTATGGCCATAAGAGCATGATGACGGAAAACATCAGCAAGAATGATAAAAATTGCCGTAAGGTCTTTATATCGAAAAAAATTATGTTGAATTTTATAAAGATTTTTAGACTGAAGAAAGATTATATTTAATTTTATAAAGGTTAAAAGCATGTTAAATACTCATGCGAAGATTCAAGTTTCCAAGATATCAGTTTGGGAGAAATCATTCCCTTCTCTTAGAGAGCAACTGAAATTCAGTTCGCGTCAATGCCGATATCTTTCTGAATCTCAACGTTATTCTATTAAAATTCTTATATAACCTGTCCTTTATATCTGACTCCGAAAGAAAATGTTTATGAACAAGTATTATAAAATTATGAAGCTTATGTTTTCACATGCACAGTTAATAATTCTTTACAACAAATACTCATATTTCCTTCAATATTAAAAGTATTTTCTTAAAATTTTAATATGATGCTTCGGTGGCATATTCCCCAAATTCCGTAAGTTTTATATAGTTTAGTTGAAAACTCTGCATGTTATGCGTGATATGCGATAATAAATTTTGGATTTAATTTAGAAAATCAATATATTTTCCTAATATAGAGATATTGCTGTTAATCTTGCTAAAGAAGGTACTACCATGCCTCAGGCCTATGTAGAACCCTTCACTTACCGCGGGTTATACTCAAGAAGAAAGGCCTTGTTAACATTTCTTGGAGGCATCCACCAGCTCATTCATGGTATCGTAGAGAAGGCCCCGGTGCTACTATACATTTTAAAGGGGATAGGAAAGACCAAACAGCTTTGGCTCGCTTAACTCCGGTCATTCAAAAACCCTCAGATTCTCTCGTGGTCATAAGAAGTTCAATATCTGCACAGAGTGCAACATGAATGAGGTCACTACGCAACATCTACTTGACTGTGTTGCCTTGGTGTATGATGACCTGCTTAAGCGACCGGGTTTCGTGTTGGAGGTGATGAAGGCGAACGACCTCGTGGATCTGATCTGATTCAGATCAGAAGGATTATAAAGAAGAATATATATCTTCCTGAATATACGTGCTATTTTTACAAAAATGCATGCAAGTTTTGCCCATAACAACACCAAAAAACATGGTTGAAAGTTTCAAATCATTATCATGTTTTTGTGAAATTGGGGGATGCCAAATCCTTTTCTTTCTCGTAAACTTTTGTTCCGTCCCATAGATGCTCTTCTTTCAAACCTTCGCTGTAAAACTTCAGTTCCCACGAATCTTCACAACTAATTATTGAGAGCTCTATCCATATGAACTCGAATTTTTTTCTCATTTTACGAATTATGCTTAACTTTTGGACAAGATTATATGTCCGTCCCTTGTGCTATCAGTGGTCGTAAGTGAATATTTTTTAAGGCACTTAATTCACTTAAGGATCTTACTGTTATGCGATATATGGAATCCATATTAGCACAAGATAGTATGCGATATCTCTACGATGCCGATTTGAAATTCTGAATGAAGTATAACATCGTAGAGATATCATAGGAATATTGTGTGGCATCTTGTGGTAATAGGTAGAATAAGAAAATACTAAAATTTTCTCACATTTTTTAAAATTTCGAACACTTTTACTACGAATTGTAGTTTTTATTTTGAAGTTTTATTGCACTGTTTTTGCATTTAAAAAGCTGTTTTCCGTTTTTCATTAAATTGATTTTTAACTTATTATATTTTTAGTTATTATTATCACTTTATTTATTAATTTGCTTATTCTTTATCGATGAATAATGTATTATTCATTAAAATTATTACACATTAAAAATAAATCGTAACTGCTTCCTTTGTTTAAAAATAAGCATCTCTTTCTCTTTTTGTGCTGAGTTTTAAACAAAATGTTCATTAACTGAAATTTTTAACTGCATATTATTGTGGTCCCGTTAGTTTTAAATTAGCCGTGTTCCACAGAAATTTCTCTTCTTGTGCTATCTTCTTTCTATCTGTT
>BGPR01046898.1:0-11929 GCA_013235015.1 Araneus ventricosus
AACAGATAGAAAGAAGATAGCACAAGAAGAGAAATTTCTGTGGAACACGGCTAATTTAAAACTAACGGGACCACAATAATATGCAGTTAAAAATTTCAGTTAATGAACATTTTGTTTAAAACTCAGCACAAAAAGAGAAAGAGATGCTTATTTTTAAACAAAGGAAGCAGTTACGATTTATTTTTAATGTGTAATAATTTTAATGAATAATACATTATTCATCGATAAAGAATAAGCAAATTAATAAATAAAGTGATAATAATAACTAAAAATATAATAAGTTAAAAATCAATTTAATGAAAAACGGAAAACAGCTTTTTAAATGCAAAAACAGTGCAATAAAACTTCAAAATAAAAACTACAATTCGTAGTAAAAGTGTTCGAAATTTTAAAAAATGTGAGAAAATTTTAGTATTTTCTTATTCTACCTATTACCACAAGATGCCACACAATATTCCTATGATATCTCTACGATGTTATACTTCATTCAGAATTTCAAATCGGCATCGTAGAGATATCGCATACTATCTTGTGCTAATATGGATTCCATATATCGCATAACAGTAAGATCCTTAAGTGAATTAAGTGCCTTAAAAAATATTCACTTACGACCACTGATAGCACAAGGGACGGACATATAATCTTGTCCAAAAGTTAAGCATAATTCGTAAAATGAGAAAAAAATTCGAGTTCATATGGATAGAGCTCTCAATAATTAGTTGTGAAGATTCGTGGGAACTGAAGTTTTACAGCGAAGGTTTGAAAGAAGAGCATCTATGGGACGGAACAAAAGTTTACGAGAAAGAAAAGGATTTGGCATCCCCCAATTTCACAAAAACATGATAATGATTTGAAACTTTCAACCATGTTTTTTGGTGTTGTTATGGGCAAAACTTGCATGCATTTTTGTAAAAATAGCACGTATATTCAGGAAGATATATATTCTTCTTTATAATCCTTCTGATCTGAATCAGATCAGATCCACGAGGTCGTTCGCCTTCATCACCTCCAACACGAAACCCGGTCGCTTAAGCAGGTCATCATACACCAAGGCAACACAGTCAAGTAGATGTTGCGTAGTGACCTCATTCATGTTGCACTCTGTGCAGATATTGAACTTCTTATGACCACGAGAGAATCTGAGGGTTTTTGAATGACCGGAGTTAAGCGAGCCAAAGCTGTTTGGTCTTTCCTATCCCCTTTAAAATGTATAGTAGCACCGGGGCCTTCTCTACGATACCATGAATGAGCTGGTGGATGCCTCCAAGAAATGTTAACAAGGCCTTTCTTCTTGAGTATAACCCGCGGTAAGTGAAGGGTTCTACATAGGCCTGAGGCATGGTAGTACCTTCTTTAGCAAGATTAACAGCAATATCTCTATATTAGGAAAATATATTGATTTTCTAAATTAAATCCAAAATTTATTATCGCATATCACGCATAACATGCAGAGTTTTCAACTAAACTATATAAAACTTACGGAATTTGGGGAATATGCCACCGAAGCATCATATTAAAATTTTAAGAAAATACTTTTAATATTGAAGGAAATATGAGTATTTGTTGTAAAGAATTATTAACTGTGCATGTGAAAACATAAGCTTCATAATTTTATAATACTTGTTCATAAACATTTTCTTTCGGAGTCAGATATAAAGGACAGGTTATATAAGAATTTTAATAGAATAACGTTGAGATTCAGAAAGATATCGGCATTGACGCGAACTGAATTTCAGTTGCTCTCTAAGAGAAGGGAATGATTTCTCCCAAACTGATATCTTGGAAACTTGAATCTTCGCATGAGTATTTAACATGCTTTTAACCTTTATAAAATTAAATATAATCTTTCTTCAGTCTAAAAATCTTTATAAAATTCAACATAATTTTTTTCGATATAAAGACCTTACGGCAATTTTTATCATTCTTGCTGATGTTTTCCGTCATCATGCTCTTATGGCCATAGATAGATAAATATTGCATAAGATGAAGAATTTGGTCCGAAATTTAATACATATATATAAACGTTAAGACCACAAATCGAATTTATCCATATAGCTCTTTGTGCGTTTCGATGTGTTCACATGCACACGAAGAAAGAACCTGCGGAGGTCTAAAATAAAGAGATTTATCGAAAAAATATTTTGATAATGTGCCTGTGACAAATTTTCTCTCTGTACTTCGTATACCAAAAAGTGAAACGTGTTTAAAAATATCTTACCATCGGCAAGGTATGGATTTTTCATTGTCCATGCATTTTCCAGATCTTGAATCATAGGATTTTGTAGCCCTTGATTGTTGAAATACCATGTTCTTTTCGGCTTTGGGAAACCTGTTACTTGATAATCGATGCACCAGTAAAAATTTTTTGCCACTTTCATCTCTATAATCTTTGGAACCGCTAAAAGAGTAACAAAGAGTTAATGACGTATTATCAAAATACTAATACTATATTTTGGATACATTTTAAATATACATGAAATGTCAGGAAGAATTTGGTTGTAAAAGTGTCTGTTATAATTTAGTTGGAGCAACGTGACTTTGAACCGCATTGTTACAAACATGGAAAGTCGTTTCCCAGCAATGTCAGTCTTATGGTTGGGAAGAGAGTTTTACAGGTGTAAGTATGGAATAACTGGCAGCAGTCCCATCTGGACCCCTGACCTTGGCGACAAACTTGGCGACCATCTTGGCGACTTGGCGAGAAATTTGGCGACGAAATATGGGATCTCAAAGGTGCTGGAATCTTCTCGATATCTCTATTAGGAGAGAAGATACGCCACGAATGTGCTAGATAATTCCATGTGACGTCACGGCCTGCCGGGAAAACTCTATAAGGAGAGCGCTTGGATGACGGAGTGTTGTTGTTCGACTGGGATCGCCTTTGAGCGCGAACCTTTGGAGTTCATCCGCAGTGCGAGCTAGGAAGCTGGTGAGCTGAGCGCTCTTAAAAGTGCAGTTATTGTCCTTACTAGTTATTTTCTGACTGTTCGTGTTGCTAGATAACACAGTGCTGAACTGTTATTACCTGTGAATTGTTGTCTGTTTACATTGGTAATCTGTGCAAGAACTATTGTTTCCTGTACCTGTGCTACGTGTTTTCCTGCATATTTGTAAATAAATGCGTGTTGCACTGTTTACACCATACACCCACAGTAAGACTTTTGCAACAGTATACTTCAAACATTAAACTCTGCTTGTATTATTTAGATATATCAATACAGCTTATGAAATATTTATTGGTAAAAAATGTTTATCAATTACTTTTACATAAATTATGTAAAAAGAGGCCAACTTCAGCACAAAAATGAAAGGAAGTTTTGTCCTCATAAATTTGGTAGTACAGTGGTGTAACTAAAGGGGGCGGTCCGCCCCCTGACGTCACTTCGAAAAGGGGCGGCAAAATAAAGCAAGAAGGGGAAATAATTTCATATTTAATAAGATCAAGGGTACTAGCTCGATCGTGTACATAAATAAAACAGCTAATGCAATTAATCCCTACTAGGAGGTTACACCTCCTACTCTCTCCGCTCGTCAACCCCCCAAGAATCACGTTGTGAATTTTTGGTATCACAACGTGATTGCATACCCCTCCAGTTATGAGTGTCTGCTAGTAATAGGAAATTATAAATACATTAATTACTAAAAGTAAATTTAAATTATTTAAAATAGCATAAACTTCTAACATTTTTTCATCAATTACTAAAAAACTAAATCATGAATATTTAAAATTAAAATGTTCTGGTAGCAGATATATGTAAATTTTAGAAAGAAATTTGGATGCCAAAATAAATAATTATAAAATGTTTACAAATAAAAAATTATTTACATCAATCAGAAATCAGGCATTTAAAACTTCTGGGTACACAAAATTGAATATTTCTTCAACGAATTCATTAGTCCTAACTTTATTCCAACAATCTTCTAAATATCCGCTCTTCTCAATGAATGTTGCTCAAAAAAACTTCACCACATGCATACACACTCACTGCAATAATTATTTAGCCGAGAAAGTTATTTATATATTAAAACCTCAGAAAATTTGAGTTTTCGAAAGATGATTCAATCCATTTTACCAACTCTTAGCTTATAAAGGACAGTTTAAGATGACAAATGGCTTTAAACATGTTCATATTCACTATTCAAAATTATAAACCATAATAATTGCTTACTTTTAACTTTATAAAATTAACAAAATAACCTTTTTTCAAAATTTTAAAAAATTTAGAAAGTTCTTTCTTTTTACACCAAAATTTTAAACATGCTCTTTTTTCACCGAAATGTTGCTCAGAAAAGCTTCTCCACATGCATAAAAAACAGAGTCCTGTCATAGTCCCCCAACTATGTTCCTGTAGCTAGGCAACTTCGCTCCGCACATAAAAATGCTTGGTTCTATTTTGTTCATTCCGATTGGATCGTCTTAGGAAAGTTTCAAAACTTTTCTCTTCAAATGTTTCATTAAACCTATTTTCTCGTTTTCGACGATTTCGATGTATAATCGAAATTGCCGAACTTAAACTCATTTAGAAAAAATTTGTTGTCCATTTCAAATCAAACTAAATTTGCCGATTCGAATGTAAACAATTTAAACTTGCGAGCTGTTGCCAAAAGGCAATTAAGAAATTCGATTCTTTTTCGTCGCCACATAAGAGACTTGTATATATAGATTCTTCGCCTGTTGTCGGTAAATGGTAAATATGTGAAAGAAAAACTGGTAATAGAAGCTCGATTTCGCAACCTATCTACAGAGATCGAGGGCGACAAAAGACGAAATATGTTTCTAACAAAATGCTTTTTTTCCTGGATTTTTTTTTTCATTTTGAGATTTTTGAGCGCTGTGTAACTTCCAAAAATGGGGCGGCAAAAGTTGCAGTTACGCTACTGACAGTATATTATTTGTTTTTCGTCAATTAAAAACACTTAATAATTATGAAAATCATTATATTTATTGCGCGGAAAGAAACTATTTAAAAACAGCTAAGGATAATTATTAGAGAGAAAGCGTATTATCTAATATATAAGACAAAGAAGTGAGCTTCTTCTTGCACCATTCTTTGACCCTTTAGCAAGACCTTTGGTGGGGGATTTTGGTGTTGTTAGAACGTCACTATCGCCGTAAAATAAAACTCATTTTGCACTATTTTAGAGATAATAAACTCTTGAACTATTGGTTGTACTATTTCCAAGTGTCTAGAATCAAAAATCAAAATTTCGCTGTGAGAATTAAAGTCTTCATGAACTTTAATAATTAGGCGATTGGTACTTTGAAAAAGTTCGCCATTCGAGTTCTCTTCCATTGTTTCCCATTTTATTTGTCTTATCTTACAGTGTTTTAATTTTTATTGAAGCATGATTTTTGTTGTTTGATTGTATCTTAATTAGTTAGTTGATTTTAGACAATATTGTTAATGCAATCACTGGATACTGCTGCGTTAAGCACAAAAGGTGCATTGCTATCACTATTGTTTACTTCTATTGTACTTTTTGTAATTAAATATCTTTATTTGTATTTTATTGGAAATTGCTGCATTCTTGCTCCATTCTGTTTAATGCAAAGTTTAATTTTTAATATCTCTTGTTGAATTATTTCACTTGTACTTTAATAATTAGATCTTACTGAAGAAGATTTTTTTCTTTGCGATCTGTATCTAAGATTATATGATGTTTATGACATTTAAAATTACACCAGACTAATGGTTACACACAAGAAAATAAGAGAGCAAGAAATTTATATCTGTTACTAAGACTATTAAACAATTACTTGAAAAAAATAAATAAAATTTCAATGTTGAACGTGTCTGAAATATGATTTACGTTATTATACGGACTGAAATATCTTTAAATGTCTTGAATATGCTATATAATTAGGAATTAAATACGAAGGTCAAAGGATTAGTGATCGGATCGGATCTCAAACAATATTACTATTCAATATATTGGTCAATGAAGTCTGTTAGAATAAATTAACTTGAGCTTAAATGCATTCACTTTGTTTTCAGTCTATTTATTTCAGATTTTTCTTACGTAGGCTTAAAGGGAATGAATTAACTTTTAATTACAAATGACACTTTAATTCTCTTCAAGAGTACAATACTTATAAACTGAGTACATAACTCTAAAAACTATTTTTTTCGGGATATGATTGACTTAAATGAAGGTATGAAGGAATTTTCACATTTAAGCTTAAATGTAAAATAAACTCGACCCCATTAAAATGATTTTGTTAAATGTAATATTTTTCATTTTCTCAATAATTCATTTTTATCTGAAAGAAATTGATAAACCCCGTCTACCCGAAATGTTCTCTCAGAAAAAAAATATTGTATCCTATTTGAAATTCTCTACAGAGGCAAAATCTTTTCAATTTAGAAGATTTTGTGAGCATCAGAATTAAAGGAAGTCATATGGTGCAAAGTCAGGAGGGTATGGTAAAATATTCTTTCTTAGATCTACCTATTTTTTAAGTAATGGATGGTTGGCATTATCTTGGTGAAAAATAACACCGTAATGATTATTCGTTTTCTGTCACTTTTTATCAACTACAGTTCCTAACAATTCCATTTTTGCAAAATATTAGTTGAATGTTTCCACTGAAGTAGCTTACAGTAAGTGATTAATTTTCAGCCTATTGGAACGTGAAATATATTTTGAAATGTGTATGATGTTTTCTAATTGAGAAATCCTCCTTAATGCACAAATTACCATCATTGGACACTGCGCGAAGCAATCTGTAAAATAACCATCACATTTTAATGAGCCTAATAATTTTTAAGCATTTTATGAGCTTATAAATATTTAGGCTAACTAGAAAGTGCACATTCATTTGCTCAAACAGCCTGAATTCATCATGGCCTCCTCTAATGCCGGTTGAATTAATAATTATGCATATAAAAAGAGACTCGCGCACTGCTTACGGGAATTAACTTCTAAATTATTAATGAGCAAATAAAAGAAAACCAAATTTTTAAAGCGAAAATTCTGCCAACCTTTTAACTTCACCATTAAGTGCATAGTTATTTTTTATATCGTATTTAGAAATAAATCTATTAGTTATTTAGGATTTCATAGATTGCGTGGGCGTGGTTTTAAGTTTAATTATTTAGTAGCAGAGAATAGTAACTAGAAAAATATTATCTATGTTTCAAAGTTTTTATTTTGAAATAAAAAAATGATGGGACAACAAATGCTTGATGGGACAAAATGATAAAGAAATATTTTGTAGATTTTTCGTTTAGTTTAGTTTAATTATATTACCGTTTGCAGCATCAGAGCTATTTTGAAATTCACCTCATAATTTTGAACTGTGGTGAGATGGTGCGAAAGACACGTGAGCACCTCTATTCTAAACTTTTATTCCATGTTAACAGAACTATATTTGACAATCAATAGCAGATTTAACATGCTCCACGCCAATATACACGGCAGTTCTTTAGTGGTATCACGTGTAGAAATTTGGCATTACTAATATAATAGCCCAGATCTCTCGGTAACGCTCTGACGTCACAAACAATAAAACTCGCGCCATAGCACTGTGAGACGTTCAACAGCATTATTTCATTGTTAGAGGACCTAAATTTCAGTCATTTTAAATTTAAAAGAGTAATTGTCGTTCTAATTTCAAATTTAATAGCTCTACAATAGGGAAATAAAATCTGTTATCGATTGATGTAAAATTTCTCTCGCTATGATCAATAGTTCCCGAGAAATTTTAAATTATATTACCTATATATTTCAAATTAATTTCTGTTTTTTAATAGAAAGTAGTAAATTACGTCAGTGGTATATCATGCATGTGATATAATTAATTGATCTGATTATTTATTTCAGTCGTGATGATATAATTTTATATTTTTTGGAAACGTTTGACAAGCAGAGAAGTGCTTTGTTTTGAAAATAGATTTTCTATCTACCTAGATTATATCTACTAGACTTTCTAGATTTTTTAGACCAAGAGGTTTTTCGAATAAAGAAATATGCAAATAAGAAATTTATATTTCCTGTCATATAACATACGTTTATTTTATTTGCTTGTTAAACATTTCTCTCTCATATATATCTATTTAAACACGTCAAATTTGACAGGACATCTCTCGAATGAAAAGGGAATTTGCACCCGTCATACCACGACGGGTTATTTTCTAGTTATATATTTAGAGTTAAGGAATCATCGCTATAAGGTAACTATTATTGTTCGCATAAGCATGTTATTAACATGAAAATATGTTACAATAGTAGACTAAAAGTCGTAAATCGAAGTAGATTAAATTTTAGATTTTGAGTACTGTTAACAGTTTTCCTTAGCTGTATATTCTATCCGTATATTCTTTTATCTTCTTTGAAAATTTTCTGGCATACAGATGAATATATTTATTACGTCTTTTGATACGATTTTTTCGTTTTTGTTTGATCTTGAACTCTTGCTTTGCTATACTAATGCTATGCTAATTTTACTATATATTTGACACTTAACCCATCAGAGACGGATTGCACACCGTGATATTGAATTGCAATTATCAATCAGTATGGAAAAAGCAGCCGTCAGGATAAGACTGGTTTAAAATAAAAATTATGTTGGAAATGTGTAAACATAGAACTGGTAATGGTTTCAATTTAGTCCCTCTAATTAAGGTGACCAACTGTTCTCCTTTCGGAAGGACAATCCTCGTTTTCTATATTCTGTCCTTCCCTAAAAGTGCATAACAAATTATGCTACAAATGTATTTTTTATGAATTTATAATATCAGAGTGCACTATTTACTATTTGTTGCACTGAATTAAATGTTTCTTTTATTTATGATATAATTTAGCTTCAATTTATTTATGTCCTCCTTCTGTTGCAGCGAATGTTCGAGCTAAAGTTGGTCACCTTTCTAAAATGAGTGACCCAAGGGCAAACAAATACTATGCGACAAACTCTTACAGATATGATCTATCCGTTGTGGGGTCAGCCATTCTTTTCGCATTATTAGTCTCGTAGTTTTTAACGATTAAATCTGACGGTATTTTGTCACACAAGAAAGTTCGACAGACGAGCGGAAAGACTTTTTCACGTCAAACTATTCTGAGGAGCGACCTGCACGTATGGTGTTCAGTCATCTTATTTGTACGAAGTGAGTTCACAAAGTGACTGATTTCTAATGCAAACATATTTTTTTATTAAAAATGGTCAATATAAAACAAAAACACATTTCGGCTTCTTGGGACCTTCTCCAAAAGAGTGCACCGTCTCGAATGGGTTAAGCTTATATTTACTTGGAACGCTACTATCAGCAATTATAGATCAAGATCAAATTAATCGCAAGAAGAAGTCACTTCCTGCAAATAATTTTTGAATGATTATTTATTTGACCCTTTTATGGTAAACAGTATTTTTCCCGCTAAGGGTTTTCCCTATCAACTCTTTGTACCTTTTCAGTATAATACATCTCCATTTGCAAATGCCTTCAGTTTCTTCCCAGCTGTTTCCTTATTTTTTCTGCTATTTTCTTCTAGCAGACAATTGCTTTCACAATGATTTATTTTCTTCTATCAATCAATTGCTTTCACTATGATTTATTTTCTTCTAACAATCAATTGATTTATTTTCTTCTAGCAATCAATTGCTTTCACTATGATTTATTTTCTTCTAGCAATCAATTGATTTATTTTCTTCTAGCAATCAATTGCTTTCACAATGATTTATTTTCTTCTAGCAATCAATTGATTTATTTTCTTGTAGCAATCAATTGCTTTCACAACGATTTATTTTCTTCTAGCAATCAATTTCTTTTAGAAACTCCTTTGTTTCTTTCTTTCTTGGAAGTAGAAATTGTCACAAGGATAACCGGTATTATTTTCCCTAGAGATTTAGGTAACAGTTCGGAACAGGCAACAAAATTCTTCACAGAAATTGTGTTTCATTTAAATTATTTTAAAGAATAGAACACACCTCATTTTCCAAGAAAACTACTTTATTTTTTAGCCTTTATTTGTGATTGTCTTTCCTTTTCAGCCTCTTAGAGTCGTTTCAAATCTTCTCTGATGGTAATTTTATTTTATTACTCTTTGTCGAGTATTTCATGAGAATAATCCTCACTTTAAGTCTGTTCCGAAAAGTGCAGCCTGCATTAATGGTCGTGTGAATATCTTGCTTCGAGTTTTTTCACCCTACTGTAACGTTCTATATCTAAATTTCAATCACGAAATTATTCAACCATGTTCTCTAAAATTGTCAGTTCGGTAAAACCTATTCTGAGTGTGTAGCTGAAGAATCAAATAACTCTCGAACTATCTTAATAAAATTTACAGGATTTATTTTTGATTTTACATTTTGTTTCATTTTTTGCAATAGCTTTAGTTCAGCGTCCTGATAAATGAACGCAGCATTGAAATAATTCCACTTTAAGTTGTGTTGAAAGCTAACAAATACTCGTAATAGCAATTTCTGTGCAATTTTTAAACTTGGACATGGAGCTGGGTTTTATAAAATAGACTAAATTGAAGACAGATGTCAGAAGCTGCGTCGTGCACGCTGTGACAGTTGTTGGTAATATGCGCGTACAACGAGTATAATATTTTCCCAAGTTCTGCGTTTATGAAAGGTATTAAATATTATAGCACTTAACACAGAGTTATTAGCACTCTTCTTTCATTGTTACAAATCAGGTTTACGTAATTGCTTAACTCTCACTTTTCACAAATACTTGTTTGAAAAAATTCTATAACATATTTTTTCATTTTAAACCTTTAAGTTTTGTGTTTTCCACCATTACCAACAGTACTTTCACGTTTAGCTAACTCGTCCGCTCTGTACCCCTAGTGGTAAGCGTACCACAGGTTGGAACCATCTGGACTAGAGGCTCAAACCTTCTGTAAAATTTTTCATCACACATTACTCTTTCTTTTAAAATTGAATTGCTTCAATCAAAATTAAGTAATGGATAGAATGCAGGCACTCTATTAATCAAACTCTTATAACTTCAATTTTGAAATACCCAGAAATTATTCGAGGCCGCGGTGACCTGGTGGAAGGGTCTGGTCTACGGGGCCGGTAGGGTCCCAAGTTCGAAACCCGATTCCACCGAAGAACCACCGTGTATGCGAGTCTGGTGCATGCTAAATCCGTCGTGGCCAAATTTACTCCCACTGGTGTGTTGCGGAAGTTTGGAGAGGGGGTGTAAGCTCAAGCGTCGCCTCGTCATCTGACCACAGTCACATTTTTAATCGTTTTTATAATTTTCGCATGATTTTCGTCGATCTTAAAACACTGTATGTAACCTTTTTTCCATCTTTTTTTGTTCAATAAAGTTTATACGCACACTCATCCAAACCGCAAACCGGAGATTTTTATCTCTGGAGTCAGGGGTGTGTCGTAGTGTAAAGTAAAGTAAAAAAAAGTTCAAAATTACGAGGTCCACCCCAAAAAAGCCCTCGTGTTGCTTCAAAATGGGGCGTAAATATAATTAAACTAAACTAAATCTAAAAATTGTTCCAAGACCCCAAAATGTTGTTTCGTAAACAGTTTAACCAAGCATTAAATCTTAAACACTCACCATTTATCTCGAGGAAAACTTGTGCTATTTCTTGCCCGACGTCATTTTCAGCAATGCAACTTACGAATCCATTGTCTTCGCCACTTGATTCATAAAGGCTGAGAACTTGCACTGTATCGTTGGTATCAAAGCTAAAACTGTTGAACATGTCAGCGCTGCCATTAACGTAATCTATCATTCCCAGCATCTCGAAGTCTCCGACAGTGTGGTTGGATAACAAAGAGGTTGTGTTCCAATACACAGAAAGGGGAGGATCGCCGGACGCCGAGCAGATGAGATCGGCTGACTGGGACTCGTTCATAATGATCTTCTCAGGCATGACATAAACTTTTGGAAGTTCTGGAAGAGAAGAACAAATAATTTTTTATTAATCATGAACTGGAGAAGATAGGACGTAATGG